>SKCR01012833.1:0-11836 GCA_019454045.1 Zanthoxylum bungeanum
TTTTGAGGCTAGGTAATGGTTTGGTGTCTTTCTTCATTCACTACCTTCCTATAAGGAAAAGCTGTGAAGGCACCTATATGGCCATCTACTCGTAGCCTATTGTGATGGACTAATTTGGAGGACTCGTTGTTTATTCTTGTCACGAAGCGATAAGAGCCTAAGACGCTAGGGTACTTAAGAGAGCCTCGCTCCGCCCTCCCTTTGGGGAATATACAATGGGAAATCCATTTGACAGTCAGTCACACACCATATCTCATTGGCACGTACCTTAGTGTATAAAAAAGGGTGCGCTCACTTGGTCGCTCGAACCCTTGATTGGGGAGACCTAGTTGTGGGCCACCCCTCGCCGGTTAGAGCCTTTGTCTACACTCTTGCGAACCCACCCATAGACCGAGTTTGTATGATTAAAGTAACAATTATTTCCTTGAATATGTGCTTGTGACCATCTTCATTTGGATGCAGTTGGACTAATGTCAGAAATGCGGACTTGCTGGGCCATTTGAACTGGGTCAAGTTCGTACCTTATGACCACTAGGCCCAAAGCTTCTGCAATGTTGATGGCCCATCCTGTAGAAATCATTTTTTTTATGTTTGCATTATCTTTCTTTTATGCTTGTGTTTGGGAACATCGTCGTTTGGATCCATTTGGACCATTTGTCATGGAATATGGGCTTGTCGGGCCATTTAAACTGGGACAAGAGCATATCTTATGACGATTGGGCAAAAGGCTTCTAAGTGATTGATGAGCCACTTTGTGCGTGTGTTCGGAACATTACCATTTGGATTTAGTTGGGCTCCTTTCCATGAGATGTGAATTTGTTGGGCCATTTAAACTAGGACGAGTTCGCTCCTATGACAGTTAGCCCAAAAGCTTCTAAAATGATAACGGGGCGATTTGTTTGAAAATTTTAGTTGATTTAGTATGTTATATATGTTAAATGCATCTCATACACCTCATACATACATATATGATGTTAACACCCTCTATGTCTTAGATGTTGGTTTCTATAATTAGTCCCAAAGAAAGAATAGGCCATAGAAATACATATATCATACATGCAAAGCTTGAAGCATGGCGGAATCATACTTACAAAGCTTTGTGACGAAAATGGTGAAGAGGATCCTTGAGCCTCCAAGGTGGGTGTTTTGCGGCCAAGAACAAGAATGAGAGAAGCTTCAAGTCTTTGGGCAGTTTTCGGCCAAGAACAACAGTGTGAGAAGCTTCAAATCTTCTAGTACTCCAAGCTCCAAGGATGTTTCCCTATCACCTCCTTTGATCCCTTGTTGTGCTAGCAAAATGGAGAAATGAAAAACAATTTTTCTGCCATGGATGAAGCTCACGGCGTGCGTGAAGAAGAAGAAGAGGAGAGTGTGTGTCTTTTCAATTTTCTTGTTCTCCTTTTGTTTCAAAAACCGTGAGTCAAGAAAAGAAAAGCAATAATGATGTATATGATACCAAAATGAATTTTTTAGATAAAAACTCTTCAAAAACCGTGAAAAGCTTTTTCCCTCCAAAAATTCATTAAATGGCATCATCATCTTACATTGAGAATAGAGTCAATGTATCATCCCATAAAGGTGACTAGATACATCCATCAACTAGTCGTGTCATGTAATGAGATTTCGCGATGTGATTTGCGGATCCCACCCGTTTCAAAATATGAATGTGTCCGCAAACACTTTCGGGCTCGATTTCGCTAATTCCGAATTAACACATTTCCGTCGCGACGAGAATTAAATAATTACGCCTAGCGAAATTACTATTTAGATCGCTAACGAATTAATTCTAAATTAATTCGTTTGTCCGAATTAAAATCTGATTTTAATTCCGCGTCGAAATCTAATTTCGTTTAATAATTATCGAATATATTATTTTATCGATTAATTCCAAATTAATCGTTCTCTCTCTCCTAATAAGGCATTTTATCCAAGATAAAGTTTCTCTCCGTAATTAATCCAAGATTAATAAAGTTCGAATCAAACATCATAGGTGAATCTTCAGGAAGCGACCCAAGAGCTCTCCAGATATGTTGGCAGTAAATACGGTCGTTGGATAATCCAAACACGTACGTACCTCGTACTACGTTTTTACCGATTTAAAGACAAGGTTGGCTTCTAGCAAAGCGCCATGCCTACCCAATTCTCCAGAAATATTCTTATTGGAATATTAGATCTTTATCAAGCGTAGTATACCATAGTATCGCGTACATCGATCCAGTATCGGACGATCACATGTTAGGGCCTGGGGCTGGAAATGTGTCTGCCCCGTACGAAACATATATCGGATATCAAACAACTAGTCTCTTTAAATCGGACAATCCTGACCTGGTCATATTGTCCCGACGGTTGCAACCTTTTTATAGAGTACTAGTTCTGTATCCTGCGTGATCATCATCTCCATATGTCTGAAGTGATACTTCCATCTTGACATCACATCCAGTACACTACGATTCTCGATAAACCCAGAAGAGGCGTACACAGAACCGGTTAAAGCCCCGAACCACCAAAACCAAAGTTTACCGATTGTCGCAAGTACTAGCGATGCAAGTCTCAGGTTAAGACCATATACACCTACCCTGATGCGGCCTCTCCATAGACACGCAGACATACTACCAATGGGATTCCGCGGGGTCTGTCCAGAGCGAAGCTGTTTTCCGTACCATCGGCAAAACACAACCTCCTATCGCACTTGCATAAGTATCCAATACTTAAATATATGAGAACTATGCCGTTGTGCCATCACAACTCGCACAAGTGCAATACTATTCTATTCCGCATTATCGATGTCCGATCTCGATAATACTCCGACTTGGGATATTTAATGATTAAACCTTTTATATTGATACTGTCTCATATCATCTCAATACGGAACTAATCATATGGACTTTTGCCATTAATATATCAAAGTAAATAATTTACAAAACGGCAAAAGGCAATTTCATTATCACATAGTTAATTTTGTACAATAATACAATATCATTTACAAAACAGTGACGCTATGGGTCATAATGTCTAACATTAGAAAGGCATCATAGATTCCTGTTGGGTTAGAAAAGAGGGAAGACTCACCAAAATACCGAGAACAGACATGAGTGAATCAGATATTGAGGTATCCCGTATGTATCAGTTGGAAAACAGTCTCACCAAGATTACTGAACAGTTGCAAGCCTTGACTACTGCTGTGGCTGGTATGGCTGTGCCCCGTGTTGGGGGAAATTCTGAGAATGTGAGGCGTGAGGAGCCTCCAAATGGGTTGGGGGATGATATCCCCACTTTTGATGATGATATGGCAGAGTATGCAGCAGGCAGAGTATCTGGGTCTCAGGTAGAGTTACAGAAACTTCGGGATCAGGTTGAGTCAGTTACCCGCAAGATGAGGGGTAAGAATGAAGATTTGCTGGATTATGACACACTGACTTTCGAGGAACAGTTGTCGGCACAGTTCAAGATGCCTGATATGGCTAAGTTTTACAGGAATGGGGATCCAAGGGTGCATCTCCGATAGTTGGTATTAGTCATGAGTTCAGTGGCCTGTCTCAGCGCCAAGTGCAGAAGATGTTTGGAATGTCTCTCGAAGGAGCTCCCGTGGTGTGGTACCACAGTTTGGAGAAGAAAGTGAAGGAAGATTGGAGGGAGTTGGCCGATGCCTTCCTGAAGCAGTATGTCACGGACCTAGAGGGGTCAGTTGTTGAAATGCAGACTAGGCCCTCGGAGAAGGACTATATTAAAATGATCATCAAGGGCACCAAGCCCTCCATCTATGGGAAGCTAAGGAGGATGACCTCCATGATTACTGATTTTCGGCAGTTGAGGGAAATTGTTATGGATATTGAGGAAGAAGAGGCCGAAAACAGAAAATTCTATGGTCTGAACAGGAGGCCCATTGGGGGGACATCGGTAACAAAGCCCGTTTCTGCTGAGATTGTCGCTATCCGGAACCGGAGATTCTCCAACTTGGGTAGGCCCTTGTCCAAAGTATTGGAGAAGTTGAAGAGACAAGGACTTCTGTCACCCCTATAAGCCAAACCATTACCCAATCCCCCACCATCACATTATAACCTAAGCCTTTACTGTCACTTTCACCAATCACAATAAAAGGGCCATGACACTGATAATTATGCCCGACTCCGCCATGAATCCAAGACCTGATAGACTCCAAGAAAATACCTGACCCAGAAACAGAACAGCCTGACACACACAGAAACCCCTTATACCACTACTACCGTGCCGTACCACACCAGCCTATATGATCAATTCTGGCCTCCCAGAAGACCTTGTCCTAAAATCCTTTCACCCTCAAGCCTTTTGCCTGGGAATCTGGGATAGTACTAGTGAAGATGAGACTGAGCAGGGGAAAAACTTTTGGCTTGATTTCTCTAGCAGTGATTGTAGGCATTGCATTTTTTTGCATACCGGCCCGATGATGAGCCTCATACGGACGCACTACCTTTTAGTCGTGGAAGTCGCGGAAAACGGTCGTCGGAAAGGGAAAGTCAAGAGTTGACTCATTTTGAAAATAATTCGCTAAGTTCTCTCGGAGTTCGCTTGTTGAATTTTCATTTCAAAACATTTCTTTAACCCGAAATCACCGCAAACCATTCTAAGCCCACCTAAACACCTAAACCCACATCCAAAGCCCATGAAACCAAAATAAATCAAACACCAAGCCCACCATCCATTAGGCCCACGCCCATGACACTAAAATTACCTCTTCTTACACTATACAAACATGATTTAACCCCATCTACCAAACTTACTTTAAACCATTCCACCCCACTTTGACAAAATATAAACAAATAAAAACACATAATTGAAACCCACACCTCACTCATTCAAACCCATACCTTACCCATACCTCACTCATTCAAACCCACACTTCACTCATTCGCACCATACCTCACTCATCTCATTCAACCCACACCTCACTCATTTAAACCCATACCTCACTCATTCACACCCATACCTCCACTATCCCATTTGCCTATATAAACCATCATTTTCCACCTTGGAACCCCTAGCACATATCAATACACATCAAGCAAAAATACAAGCAAACACTTAGCATTTGGAAGAACAAAAACTGCTCTCCATCCTCCCTAGAAGTCACGCCAATTCTTCCCTCCAAGTCAGCCTTCATTTTGGCGTCCAAGCTTCCTCCATCTTGCCTCTATTGTTCATGGCATTTAGCCACTGAAATAGGCTCCCATTCCAGCCCCATTCTCACGCCAATTCTGACTCTATTCCAGCCCCAAACTGACACCACAAACCAGCAGCAAACAGCCCTCATTCCAGCAGCTCAAACACGCCAAACAGTCCACTTTCACATGCCAAACAGCCCCTAAATTAAGCCTGCAGTTCACGCCACTTTGCCCCCTGGAAATTGCACCCAAATCACCCTAATTTTAGCCCCCAAACCAGTGAATAAACTGCCCTAAACACCCTCCAAATTCGCCAAAAACAGCAGCTCAAAAGCACTCAAAACAGTCCCCAAAGTCATCAAAATAGTGAGCAAAAACTGTACTTGAAAGTCTTTGAGAAACCGAGCAAACGGTAGTCCGATACCCCTCAAAATTCACCAAAACCCCATAATTCACTGCCAACCAGTGAGCCAAGTGTGGAGAATTAAATCGCAGCGAAACGAACTCAAAACAGCGAATGAAATGGAGAAACAGTGAGCAAAACATCGAAACAGTGAACCGGTGGAATCGTGGTGTCTTAGCCTTTCCGACGGCCGTATAACGCACCTCCAAAGAACGACACAAAAGTTAGACCTGAGGGTTTATATTATTAAATGTATTTACATGAAATAATGATTTAGGAGATGTGTTTTATGATGTTTATAATGGATAATTAGATTAGCATATGGTTTGAATTGGTTCACATGAAATAATGACTTAGAAGATGTATTTTATGTGTTTAGCATGAATGATTAGTTTAGTATGTTGTATAAATTTATTTACATGAAATAATGACTTAGGAAATGTATTTTATGTGTTTAGCATGAATAGTAAGTTTTGCATGTTATTTGGAATTTGTTTCACAATAATAATGACTTAATATGTGATATATTTCGGGTGAATGGAATGTGTGTTCTTTCTTGTGGTATATTGGATGGAAACCCGGACATAAATTCCATAGCCGAATCCGAAAGGACGGTATTATGGTTTGCACTTGGGATACAATGCCCCGTACCACTTGAAGGATTCACATATTTCATTTCATCCAAGCTTGTATTTGAGCATGATTAGGCTATTAGAATGTTGTTTTATTTTCAGCATGACTTAGTTATTTACCTTTCGTATTAGGAATTTAAGTTATGTTATGTTTAGATCATTGGTTATTTGGACATGTTTGATGTGCGATATCATGTGTTTGCTGTTATGAAAGTTTACTTTTGAAGCATGCAATCTAGATTTAGACTTTATATGAATTTAGACTACTTTGACAACATGTATGTTGAGTAGACTTGGTTAATATTGCACAAATCCATTCATTACAAACGACATAAGTAAGAGACCATTCCGAACCCAACGGTTTGAGGTCTTCCCTTGCGAGGGGTGAGTGCGGCCTTAAATCATTTTCCCAGTTCACACTGGGTGGCGACTCCTTTATTCTCCGGTTTAGTCCCCCGTGGGCTACTACGTATACTCCGACGCCCAACCGGGCCCGAGCCCGGAACAAAGCGTCGTCCAGTTTCTGTTGTCTACAGTCTGGCGAGTTGGAAAATCTAATCCATGTCCAAGATCAAAAGAACAAGCAAAACATATAAATGAATGAAAAATATCGAAGTATGGCGGAATCATACTCACAAAGATCGGAATGCGGATGCGTTGATGAAACAAAAATTTCTCCTTTGTGCAGTGATGGTTTCGGCCAAACAGAAAAGAGAAGCTCCAAGCAATTTTTGATCCTTCCAAGCTCTAAGATGAGTTTCCCATAACACCTTTGTATGATCCCTTGAAGGTGCTAGCCTTGAATGTGATTTAATGTTCCAAACAATCACAAAATCTTCAAGCTTTTGCAACAAAAACCTGAAAATAGAGAGCTGTGAAACTGTGACAGTTTCGGTCAAGAGGAGAAGAGAGTGTAATTGATTTTTGCTTTCAAAAAACAATTTATATTTATGCCATAATATTTATTAATTAATAATAAACTTATGACACACATCATGCAATGGCTTAGAGTGTCAAACACTCAATTTCCATGCAAAACCCAGGAGTGCATTGTACACTATCTTCATGCAATGCATCAACAATTAAATAATGCATATAATGACATGTGTCATGTGGGCCCCACACGTTTCCAAATGAAAGTGGGCCCACGTGCACTCACGCGTTCTGGTTCGATATTTCCGAAATACCGAACTTACGTCGCGACGTTAATTAAATCGAATTTAAATAAATAATTGTGCCTAGCGAAATATTATTTACGTCGCTAACGAATTAATTCTAAATTAACTCGTTTACCCGAATTAAAATCTAATTTTAATTTCGCGTCGAAATCGAATTTCGATTATTATATCGAATATAATTAATTTACGATTAATTCTAAATTAATCGTTCTCCTCTCTTATATTGTATTTTATCCTAGATAAAAGTCTCTCCGTAATTAATCCAAGATTAATCGAGTTTGAATCATACGTCATTGGTGAATCTTCGGGAAGCGACCCATAGATCTCTAGATATGTTGGCAGTAAATCCTGTTGTCGAACTATCCGAACACGTACGTACCAAGTACTACGTTTTTACCGATTTACAAGACAAGGTTAGCCTCTAGCAAAACGCCATGTCTACCCAATTCTCTAGAAATATTCTTATTGGAAATAAGATCTATAACAGGCGTAGTATACCGTAGTATAGTGTATATCGAATCAGTATCGGATAATCACATGTAAGGCCTGGGGCTGGAGATGTGTCTGCCCCGTACGATACACATATCGGACATCAAGCAACCAGTCTCTTTGAATCGGATAATCCTGACCTAGTCATATTATCCCGATGGTTGCAACCATTATAGAGTACTAGTTCTGTATCCCTCGCGATCATCATCTCCATATGTCTGAAGTGATACTTCCGTCTTGACATCACACCCAATACACTACGATTCTTGATAAACTCAGAAGAGGTGTACACAGAACCCGTTAAAGCCCTGGACCACCAAAACTAAAGTTTACCGATTGTCGTAAGTACTAGCGATGTAAGTCTCAGTTAAGATCATATGCACCTACCCTGAAGCGGACTCCCATAGACACGCAGACATACTACCAATGGGACTCCGCGGGGTCTATCCAGAGCGAAGCTGTTTTCCGTACCATCGGTAAAAACAAAACCTACCTACCGCACTTGCATAAGTATCCAATACTTAAATATATGAGAACTATGCGTTGTGCCCTCACAACATGCACAAGTGTAGTACTAGTCTATTCCGCATTATCGATGTCCAATCTCGATAATACTACGACTAGGGATATTTAATGATTAAACCTTTATGGATTGTTACCGTCTCATATCATCACAATCCGGAACTAATCATAGGGACTTTTACCATTTATTGTCAAAGTAAATAAATTACAAAACGGTAAAAGGCAATTTCATTACTACATAGTTAATTTTGTACAATAATACAATATCATTTACAAAATAGTGACGCTATGGGTCATTACTGTCTAACAATCTCCCACTTGGCCTATAGCCAGTCACTCAAGCATCTAATACCTGAACTATGTACATGTCGCTCAAACTTTTCCCGAGGAATAGCCTTCGTCAGTGGATCTGCAATATTATCCTCTGATGCGATCTTTTCGATCTTCACATCGCCACGATGTATGATCTCTCGAATCAGATGGATCGTCGAAGAACATGTTTGGATCGTTGATGAGACCTTGGTTCCTTAGCCTGTGCTATAGCTAGCCCCGCTATTGTCACAATACAATGGAACGGGCTCAGCTGCTAACGGAACTACTCCTAATCCAATTAGAAATTTATGGATCCAAACTGCCTCTTTTGCTGCTTCAGCTGCTGCAATGTACTCCGCTTCAGTTGTTGAATCGGCAACAGTATCTTGCTTGGAAGATTTCCAGCTCACTACGCTCCGTTATTCAAGCAAAATATGTACCCGGTTTGCGACTTGAAGTCGTCTCTGTCGGTTTGGAAACTTGCATCGGTATCCCAGATACCTCAAGTTCTCCATCTCCATAGATTAAGAAAACATCCTTAGTTCTTTTAAGATACCTAAGATATTCTTAACCGCCATCCAGTGATCCTGTCCTGGATCGGCCTTATATCGACTGCACATGCTCAAAGCATAGGATACATCAGGTCGTGTACATATCATGGCATACATGATCGATCCGACTGCCGAGGCGAACGAAGTCCGACTCATGTTGTCTCTCTCATCTTGTGTTTTAGGACACATGTCCCTAGATAGATAGACGTCATGTGATGTTGGCAACAGTCCCCTTTTGGACTGATCCATGTTGAATCTCTTCAACACTTTATCAATATATGTACTCTGGGAGAGTCCAAGTAGCCTTCTAGATCTATCCCGGTAGATCTTTATTCCTAGAATAAAAGCTGCTTCTCCCAGATCTTTCATGGAGAATTTCAATGAAAGCCAAGCTTTTACCGACGTTAACATGGGAATGTCATTGCCTATAAGAAAATACATCGTCGACATAAAGGACAATAAAAGTCAGTGCACTCCCACTAACTCTTCTTATATACACAAGGATCATCTACGTTTTGAGTGAAATCATATTCTTTTATGACCTCATCAAAACGTTGGTTCCATGACCTCGATGCTTGCTTCAGTCCATAATGGACCGATTTAACTTACAAACCTTGTTTGCAAGTCTTGGTGCGATAAAACCATCAGGTTGTTGCATATAAACATCCTCCAACAGGTTTCCGTTAAGGAAAGCGGTTTTAACGTCCATCTGCCATATTTCGTAATCGTAATATGCAGCTATCGCAAGCATTATCCGAATGGATTTAATCATGGCAACGGGTGAGAAAGTTTCGTCATAATCAACTCCAAGTTGTTGACGATACCCCTTCGCTACGAGCCTAGCTTTGTACGTTGCCATCCATGTCTGTCTTCTTCTTGAAGACCCATTTGCATCCAATAGGCTTTACGCCTTCTGGTGCATCAACCAGTGTCCAAACTTGGTTGGTATACATGGAATCCATTTCGGCCTTCATGGCCTCTTGCCATAAAGTGGATTCGATACCTTGTATCGCTTCCTCATACATAGCCGGTTCAGTATCCTCAATAAGATTAATATCTACATGAGGTCAGATCAGGAATCCATACCTTTCAGGTATTACCCTGACTCTCTCCGACCTAAGTAATCCTTGTGTAATTGAAGATTGTGGTTCAGTCTCATCCTGGATGGACTGTTCATGTTCCGTTCTCGATTCATTGCCAGGAACAGTATCATATGACTTTCATCGAGTTCTACTTTCCTCCCACTAAACACTGTATCTAGGAATTCCTTCTCAAGGAAAACCGCATGTAGAGCAACAAATACTTTGTTCTCTTATGGTAATAAAGTAATTCCTTTGGTTTCCCTAGGATATCCAACAAATAGGCATTTATCTGATTTGGGTTCAAGTTTGGTACCTTCCAAACTTTGACGTATGCCCAGCAACCCCAAATCTTTAAGGAATGAGAAACCTGGTTTCTTTCCTGTCCATATCTCATACGGAGTCTGTTCAACAGACTTTGACGGAACCCTGTTCAAAATAAGAATTGCACTTTCTATGCATGTCCCCAGAAGGATATAGGTAGCTCTGTGCGACTCATCATCGACCTTACATGTCAAGCAAGGAGTACGGTTTCTCCGTTCAGACACACCATTTAATTGTGGTGTTCCAGGAGGAGTCCATTGTGAAAGAATACCATATTCTTTCAGGTAATCTTGAAACTCATTACTTAAGTATTCGCCACCACGGTCCGACCGTAATGTTTTAATACTCTTGCCTGTTTGTTTTTCAACTTCATGTCGAAACTCTTTGAATTTCTCAAAAGTTTCCGACTTGTGCATCATTAGATACACATAACCATAGCGCGATGCATCATCCGTAAAGGTTACGAAGTATCGGTATCCACCTCTAGCCTGGCTAGACATGGGCCCATAACGTCACTATGAACGAGGGCTAACAGTTCAGTGGCTCGTTCACCTTTACCACTAAAAGGTGATTTAGGCATTTTGCCTAAAAACAAGATTCGCAGACGTCAGTGAAATTTGGATCAAATCCGCCAAGTACCCACTCTTCGAAAGTATGGATATGCGAGTCTTGTTGATGTGTCCCATGTTGGTTTAATCTAAGGTCCCAAGATCAATAACAAGACATGAAACATGCATGAATACATCAACGGAGGTAGCGGAATACTCACATTGATCGGTTATGTCGATTTGAAGATGAATCAAGCCCAAAAACGTACTGCCTTTGAGCTCCACTGCATGCAGTCCACTGCCTCCAAAAAAGAATTTGAGATGGGAAACGGAGCTCAAAGCTTCGTCGGATGGATCCCGTCTCATGGTCGAACCTCCCTACCACCTTCGCAAGACTTGTAGTGTGCTAGCACTTGATTTCTCACCATGAGAAAACCACTCTTGCTTCCCTTTAACTCACGCCCAAACTGGTTCCAAACCAGTGAACACTCCCTTGTGTTGCCGTGAGAGAGAAGAGAGAAATGAGAGAAAATTGTGTAATGGTTTGTTGATTAAAATGATTTACCAAAAATCAATTTATATTTATGCCATAATTTATTAATTAATAATAAACTTATGACACAAATTCATGCAAAGGCTTAGAGTGTCAAACACTTCATT
>SKCR01012834.1:0-11764 GCA_019454045.1 Zanthoxylum bungeanum
CCCAAGAAATGATAGGTCCTTCTTTGTCTTATTCCATGTCAAGGATGTGATGAAATCTGCTGGGAGAATTAGTTTGTCAACTTAACAGCACATCTTCAACAACACCTCTTGAAAATGCTAGTGTTCGATAACAAGTTGCAACGAGACTGAGGTAGGCATTGCTTCTCCCCTCTGCAGTTTCTGTTAATAGAAAAAGACATCAAGTTAACACTAGCACCTAAATCACATATAGCCTTACCGATATAATGTCTCCAATGGTGCATGGAATGTGAAACTGCCAGGATCTTTCAACTTCGGGGGAAGTTTCCTCTGAATAATGGCACTGCATTCTTCCGTCAATGCTAGTGTCTCGTAGTCTCCCAATCTTGTTTTCGTGAAAGAATATCTTTCATGAATTTGACATAACTGGGCATTTATTCCAATGCTTCTGCAAATGGGATGTTGATGTGAAGCTTTTTGAATACCTCCAGGAATCGAGCAAACTGCTTGTCCAGTTTGTTTTTCTGAAGTCGCTGTGGAAAATGTGGAGGTGGAGTGATTCTTTTTGGTTCTTTTTCCTTTGCTTCTTTTTCCTCCATCTATTGCTCTGCTTCTTTTGGAAATTCTTCTTTGGATACCTTGATTCCAACATCTTTGTTGATTTCAGTACCGCTTTTCAAAGTAAGGCTGGCTTGACATTGCTCCTTCCTCGGTTCATGGATTTGGTTCTGTATTGCTGGGAAGATTACCTGGCGGTCTGTAACTCTGAGCATTAGCCAGTTGTCCGATTTGATTCTCCAGTGCTTTGATGGAAGTAGATTGGCTCTGTAACATAGCATCGTACTTTTTTAACTGAGTCAGCACTTCTGCTACTCCTGGTTCATTTGACTGCTCATGGCTTTGTTCTGTTGCTGGAATCCAGGTGGTGGATAGTTTGCTTTTGGAATCCAGGTGGTGGATTGTTCTTTTGCCCTGAATTGTTGCTCCATGAAAAATTGGGATGATTCCTCCACCTTGGGTGTAGGTGTTGGAATATGGATTGTTCCCCTGGCTGTTGAAATTGTTGACAAAATTTCACCGTTTCTTCAAGTGGTTTGGTTCTGGTGCTCCTCCATATGGTGAACTTGTGGATCCAGTGGTAAGAGTCTCCATGAATTTGCATATCTGATCCAGCTTGGCGTTCACTGCTGTATTGGCTCTACTTTCATAAATTCCTGCAATTCTTTGGATCATGCTCATTTCCGTTGGCCACAAGGAATTGTTGTTCGCTATTTCTTCGATTAGGTCCCAGGCTTGATCTTCTCTTTTTGCCATTAAAGCTCCTTCAGCAGCAGCATCGATTGTGGTTCTCATCAGTCCAGAAAGTCCATTATAGGATGTTTGGACTTGAAGCCATTTTGGAATCTCATGGTGAGGATATTTTCGGAGCAAATCTTTGTACCTTTCCCAAGTTTCGTAGAGAGTTTCCGAGTTTGTTGTACAAATAATGTGATGTCATTCCTCAGCTTTCCAGTTCTGGCTGGTGGAAAGTACTTTGCAAGAAATTTGGTGGCTAAAGTGTTCCAAGTTGTGATGGAACCAGCTGGTAGTGAATGTAGCTAAGCTTTAGCTCTGTCCTTCAAGGAGTATGGAAAACACACGCAGCCTCATTGCTTCTTCAGCTTCTCGGTTGTAATTGAAAGTGCCGCAAACTTCCAGGAAGTTGCTGATGTCGGCATTAGGATCTTCAGTTGCATTCCCCCCAAACTGAACTGACTGCTGAATCATCTGAATGTATGTTTTGATGTCACCCGCATTTGCTGGTAAGGGAGGAAGTACAATACATGAAATGAGTTTGTCAACCACCGGAATGGTTCTGTCTCGAATGAGAATTGGTGATGCAACTTCCAAAGGTTCAGGTTCTATGTTGACTAAAGCTTCTTGGGCTTCTCGCCTTTCCCTTTTCAACTGTCTGATGGTCCTTTCAATTTCTGGGTCACAAGCGGTCGGAGTTCAAAGCTTCTGGTTCGTCTCATGTAGTTTCTGAGAACCTGAAACAGAAAAAAAAAAACAATAAGTAAAAGAAAATCAGATACAAGTAAAGGTATCTAACCTTAAAACTAATAGTGAAAGATAAATAAGTCCCCGGCAACGGCGCCAAAAACTTGACTGGGCTTACACACACGTGTATAACGCAAGCGCATGTATCGTTCAAGTAGTATAAAAAGTATCGATCCCACAAGGACTTAATACCTAATCTATTAATTTTATGAGGTCAAATGATTTCTAGTATCTAACAGGTTGATTGATTGATTTGAGTGATATTCTAATAATTTTAAAAAACAAGTAAATAAATTACACGAAGTCGGTTTAGAAAATTTAATATTAAAAACCATCTAGGGTTGTGATTTGTTCCAATATCATTTTAAAGATGAAGTGGTATTTTATGTTTGTGAATAAATCGGTTTACGAATCTGGAACACTAAATTATGCGAAAGCCTCTGTCGATGGTCAGACGCAAATACCCAGTATAACCCAATTGAACCATATGTCTATGTCAACCAAATTACTTGGATTCATTAAGTTTAAGTTCCAATTATGGCAACCCCTGCCCGACGTGTATATGTCTATCCTGTAAGGAAATCTATTAAAGGGTTATCTATCCTCAAGGAAGATCGTGGGCTATTAAGTCTAAGGCTGAAACCTAAAATTCATTTGTCAAGTTTATTTTAGATTTACCAGATCTATCTTATTAGTGGTCAATTAACAAGACGCATTAAGCTTAAGACTTAATAAGTAAACCTTTAAATTACCCAAACTATAAAATAACCCTTATAAAACCGGTGATATTAAAATTCATCACAACCCCAGATAACTAACTAGTTACGACACATAACTAGGGCTAGTAAAAACTTAAAAGTAAAAGACATAAAGTAAAAATGCTGAAAAGTAATTGCGGTAAAGTAAAAGCTGAAAAGTTAAATTACAATAAAATAAAATACTAAGGTAAAAGGATCAACTTTTACTATTACTATTTACTATTTAGATATTTCCCTTAATATAATGCTTCAACTTGTGGTTATTTTACCAACCAGCCATATAGGCGGTAACTTGATTAAGTCAAATTAAGTCCAACCAGCCATAAGGCGGAACCAAAATAAACCTGCCATATAGGCGGTAAGAAAATTTAATTACCAACCGACCAATCTGGCGGTATCCTTGATTAGTCAGGTTTTAAACCAGATTAAAATGAATTACCAACCGACCAATCTGGCGGTATCCTTTTAAGTCAAATTTTAATATTGAATATGTTATATTTAAGGGAGATTAATCTAAATAGCAACAGTAAAAGAATTACCTTTCACCCTAGCACCGTAGGATGATGACACGTGGCATGGCGCACGTTAGCAGATCGGCTGTGATGGTGACACGTGGCACGACGCACGTTAGCAAAGTCAAACTTCTCAGATTCTGACTTGTGGACCCGGCGCACGTTAGCAAGTCTTGGGGCATGTTAGGCGTCGTGATGTGCTAAAATTACCAAAATGCCATTTTGTTCAATTTCACTGTTTTTGGCTCAAATCACCTCCAGAGTGAGTCCTGAAACTTTATTATCTATATAAAATAACACAAAACACATCAAAATATTCATAAAACTCAAGAACCATACAAATATTAGGTCAAATGAGTGGGAAATAGTGATATAATTACCACTCATCATCGAGGCTCTTTGCTCGTCCTCATTCCCGAGGTTGTTCTACTCCTCTCCATTCCTGGAGTTCTTCATCCTCATTCTTGAGGCTGTTCTACTCCTCTCCATTCTTAGAGTTCTTCTCCTAGATCTCCTGACTTTGGTCCGGCATTAAGAAACAAAAGACGTGATTTATAATTACTTGACTCTAATCTTTCCCGGTTAGCTGGGATTTATGCAATCTATGAACATCTTGAACATTTGTTTCAATAAAGGCGTTTGCATTACTTCTTAGTACATATGTAGGAAATAAACTGCATTGCAAGGGTACCTCTGCCACTAACTGTTCCTCTCGGATTTTACAATTAGCTATTTTTCTTGCTCACTCATGCTCTATATTTTGCTTGGGCTGTCCTTTGCGGATTTTCAACCCAACGAGCCTTTCTATCTTTTTTTTTTCTTTTTCTTTCTTTTTTTAATGCAAAGTATTGCTTCAGCCTGTCCACGTTGATGGGCTCGGTGAACTCATTCCCTTCCAAATCTGACTGTCTCACTGCCCCATTCCACATCATATTTTAGACTAGGTAGTGCCCTTCCCAATTGGGCCTGAACTTTCCCCTTGGGTCCATTATCAGTGGCTTCGACTGTTTGAGCACTAGATCACCTTCTCTGATCTTGATGGGACGCACCTTCTTGTTGAACGTCCTGGCCAACCTTTTCTGGTATAGCTGCATGTGGTGTAAGGCCTTTACCCTTTTCTCATCCAGTAATGCTAGCTGTTCGAACCTCTGCGAGGCCCATTCATGCTCATGAAATCCTTCCTCTGCTAGTACTAGCATTGACTGTATCTCTATTTCCACAGGTAACACTGCCTCCATCCCGTAAACCAAAGCATAGGGTGTGGCTCTTGTTACCGTTCTCACCGAAGTTCTGTACCCCCACAAGGCGTATGACAGTTAGTCAACCCAATCTTTAAAACTTTATGTCATCTTAGTGTTGGTGTTTGCTAAGGTCCCAAGATCATTAAACAAGCATGAAATAAGTGCGAATACAAATCAACGAAGTTGCGGAATACTCACATCGATCGGTTGAGCGACGCTGGAGGCATAAAAAATCTTCACTGCCCTCGATATTGCTCACGGCAAACTGCAGTTTTGGCCTCCAAGGATTCGGCTTCAAGCTTCAAGAATCAAGCTCCAAGCTTCGTCAAATGATTCCCCGCTCATGGGTGGACTTCCCTATCACCTTCGCATGTCTCTCGGAGTGCTAGCTCTCAAGAAATTTGCCACAAATTTCCCACACTAAGCTTCCCATCTCATGGTTTCTTGACAGAAACCAGTGAAGAATTTTCAGCCCCTTGGGGGTGTAGAGAGGAGAGAAAAGAGAGAGAGAATGTGTTGAATTATTTCCAAAAATAAAAGACTTAAAATGATATACCAAAATTTGGTATATCTTTCATTTAATTCCTTACACATTTGAGTGTCCAACACTCTTTCATCAACCAACTACTTCCATCACCAAAAAGGTGATAAAGTTGACTAGTCGAAGTGACGCTTGATTTGACGCTTGACTTGACTTGGGTGCCGCACTCGAATTCGAAATGCGAATGCACTCGCAAACAATCCGGGCTCGGGTTCGCTAATTCCAAATTAACGAATTTTCCGTTGCGTCGTAATTAAATGATTACGCCTAGCGAAATCACTATTCACGTCGCTAATGAATTAATTCTAAATAATTCGTTCGCCCGAATTAAAATCTAATTTTAATTCCGCGTCGAAATCCAATTTCATTTAAAATATCTCCGCAATTAAACCCAGATTAATTTTCTCTCTCTTCTTATTAATCCCAGATTAATAAAAGTGCGAGTCATACGTCATCGGTGAATCTTTGGGAAGCGACCCATGAGATCCCCGGATATGTTGGCAGTAAATACGGTTGTCGGACTATCTGAACACGTTACTTACCTAGTACTACGTTTATACCGATTTACAAGACAAGGTTGGCTTCTAGCAAAACGCCATGCCTACCCAATTCTCCATAAATATCCTTACAGGAATAAAGGATCTATATCAGGCGTAGTATACGTAGTATTGTGTATGTCGATCCAGTATCGGATGATCACGTGCTAGGCCTGAGGCTGGAATTGTGTCTGCCCCGTACGAAGCACATATCAGATGTCTGGTAACTAGTCTCTATAATCGGATAACTATGACCTAGTTATATTATCCCGATGATTGCAGTACTTAAGAGAACCAATGCCGTATACTACGCGACCATCATCTCCATATGACTGGAGTGATACTTCCATCTTGACATCACACCCAACACACTACGATTCTCAATATACCCAGCATAGGCGTACACAGAACCTGTTAAAGCCCTGGACGACCACAACCAAAGTATATTGATTGTCGCAAGTATTAGCGGTGCAAGTCTCAGGTTAAGACCAAATACACCTACCCTGATTTCGGACTTCCATAGACACATAGTCATACTACCAATGGAATTCCGAGGGGGTCTATCCAGAGCGAAGCTGTTTCCCGTACCATCGGTAAAACACAACCTCCTATTACACTTGCATGAGTATCCTATACCCAAATATATGAGAACTATGCCGTTGTGCCCTCAAAACGCGCACAAGTGTAATACTAGTCTTTTACGTATTTATCGATGTCCGCTTTCGATAATACTCTGACTAGGGATATTTAATGATTTATCCTTCGTGGACTGATACTGTCTCATATCATTCTCAATCCAGGAACAAATCATAGGGACCTCCTATCATTTATATATCTTGGTGATCTAATCACAAATGATAAGAGTGCAATCTCCTTTGTCACATAGTTAATTTGTACAACAACACCATGATCTGTACAAATAGTGACGCTATGGGTCATAATTGTCCAACAATCTCCCACTTGGCCTATAGCCAGTCACTCGAGTGTCTGACACCCGAACTATGTACGGTTGGCTCAAACTGCGGAGAAAAGGCTTTCGTCAGCGGATTTGCATGATTATCATTTGATGCGATTTATTCGATCATCACAACGCCACGATGAGACCATTAATTCTTTAGCCTGTGCTGACGCCTAGCTCAGCTGCTAACAGAACTATATCTAATCTAATTAGATTTGTTTATCGACCCTGAAGGCTTTTATTGCTGCCTCAGCTGCAGCAATAACCCGCATTTGTTGTTTATTCGGTAACAGTATCTTGCTTGGAAGATTTCCAGCTCACTGTTCCGTTATTCAAACTTTTTAGTACCGTTTTGGACTTATAGTCGTTTTTATCGGTTTAGGAAACTTGCAATAGTGATCCCAGTCACTTCAAGTTCTTCTTCTCCATAGACTAAGACAGCATCCTTAGTTCTCTAAGATACTAACGAATGTTCTTAAGATTAATCCAGTGACTATCACTTGGATTGGCCTGTTTGTGACTCCATATGCTCAAAGCGTATGAGACACCAGGTCGCATATATTTTTCAATGTACGAGTTCTCGGAGAGTTTTAACAACTTAATCTATCCCAGTAGATCTTTATCCTTGAATAAAGGCTGCTTTCTCCAAGAATTCTACGGAGAATTTTCTCGAAAGCCAAGCTTTCACCGATAGTTTAATGGGAATATCATTTCCAAGAAATGACGTATTATCATTATTTATAGGACATTTACTGTTATTGCGCTCCCACTAACCCTCTTATATACACAAAAAATCATTTCGTTTTGAATTAAATCATAAACTATTATGATTACATCAAAACGATAATTCCAAGAATTTATGCTTGCTTCAATCCAACATGGATCATATAACCTGCAAACCTTGTTGTTGTTATGGTACGACAAAACCGACAGGATGTTGTAAATATCCTCCAAAATGTTTTTTTCAGGAAAACGATTTTCCCGTTAAGCTGTCATATTTCATACATGAAACATGCAGCTGTAGGGGTTGGTGCTCTAACCCTCTGTAGAGTACTCGGGAAATCGTGTTTCCTAGCGGGCTAGGATCCCGTTAAATATTACACAATCTTGACTTTGGCTAACAAATTGTATGATAATTAACTAGGTAGATCTCTAAGATCGATTGGATCCAATCCAATTCCTAGATCCAGTAGGGGGACATCCAAGTCCGAAACATATATCTTATATATGCCAATACATCCAATGTATTACCTAACCTTTTTCCTCTGAATCAACTAAGCCTTGGCTTTGGCATAACAAACTTAGTGATCCCAGTCAAGCGTGACCCATTGACCATGGAAAGCTTCGTAATCAATGTCGATGGAGAAGAAATGGTCTTGACTTTGGCCAACAAACCACAACTTGGACAAGACACCAATATGGAACAAAGTTCTCGTGATTCAAACACATCCTCGACGGACAAAGGCCTTGACTTTGGCCAACAAGCCAATGCCAGTCTCGGATCTTGAGTGAGAATCACTCAATGGAAGGAAAGACGCTTAATATTGTTTGAGGGTTTTTCGAGTGCAAATTGGCAACCAATTTATTATCTTTGTTAAGGTCTCATCATCATACACCCTTAAACATGCATTCTAAACACATAATAAAGCGCGTATAATAAAATAATAATGATATGCCGATGGATACTTTACACATTGATCCTAGATCAAATCTCTCCCTTTCTCTCTCCCGCTAGCACAAGTATTTGCTTCTACCCGTTACACTACACTTCTAAAGAAACCTCATTTACATTGAGGGAAATAGGTGAGAAGAGAATACAAAGAATAAGGAGGTGATAAGGCTGGACACGCAGGTCCGATTAATAAATCAAATTTCTTACAACAATTTCTAAAATTGCCCCACCCATCTAATATCCATCCGATATACATTATTCATGCATCGCAACCATGTATTCACACAAGCTTGTTATCAATCAATCTAATCAAATTAATTAATCTTATAATTAGTGACAATCCAATGTTCAAACAACAATTTGATTTTACGCGAATCAAACTCGTTTTGCGAATAAGTACTCAAAGTACGAATTCTCGAATTAAATTAAACTACAAAATTAAATCCAATTCAATTTGTATTTAATACTAATTCGCTATTTAATTCCAAATTAAATACTACACTTTATTAATAAACCTTTACGACTTAAATTCCAAATTTAATCGTTACAGGTCTCAAAGCCCGATTAACGTCCAACGTCAATTCAATTAAAGTCCAATGGGCTTTTAATTAATTTCTTAAGGCATGGACTTTTGGTCAACTCGGGTCAAACCCAATAACCAAAATCCAATCCGGGAATTACCCCATAAGCCCAGAAATCAATTTAGGTCCATTAGGCCTAATTAAATAATTAAAGGTCCATTAGTCGCATTTGGGCTTTATGGATGCAGTTTTGGGCCCAATTGGATCCAACCAATTTTTGCCTAAACCCAACTTAGTACAACCAAGCCCAATAAGCCCAATAACAACATTTCAAGCCCGATTTTCAAAATTAGCCCAATTTCAATTAAATTACAAAATCCAATTTCACAATTTAATTACCTAAAGTGTATAACATAATTAATTACCCAATTAACATTTCTAAAACATCAATTAGCCTAATTAATCATGCTCTTCCTCAACAAAACACGTCCAACACATTTTATCAAAAAATCAAACCCAAACATGCTTATCAACTCTCGGCTTTGGAAGGTAATTTTATGTCCGATTCGGTTCCAATCCAATTAATTCCACAATCGACATTAAATCAACATCCTCAATCGTTTCAAGTCATCCAATGATCAACGAAACAAAAAATACCAAGAATTTAGGGCACTCATGTATTCGGCCAACACAAGAAATTTGGGGAAATTTGTTCCAAACATAATTTCATCAAATTGATCCAATCAACACTTAATTAAAACACATTTAAGCATACTAATTCATCCAATTTCATTAAATCATGCTCAAATTCTTTTTACCCAAATTTTAAGCCCTAAATCAATTTCATGCTCAACCTTGCTCTGATACCATTGTTGGTGTTTGCTAAGGTCCCAAGATCATTAAACAAGCATGAAATAAGTGCGAATACAAATCAACGAAGTTGCAGAATACTCACATCGATCGGTTGAGCGACGTTCGAGGCAACAAAAATCTTCACTGCCCTCCTTACTGCTCACATCAAGCTCCAAGCTTCGTCAAATGATTCCTGGCTCATGGGTGGACTTCCCTATCATCTTCGCATGTCTCTCGGAGTGCTAGCTCTCAAGAAATTTGCCATAAATTTCCCACACTAAGCTTCCCATCTCATGGTTTCTTGACAGAAACCAGTGAAGAATTTTCAGCCCCTTAGGCGTGTAGAGAGGAGAGAAAAGAGAGAGAGAATGTGTTGAATTATTTCCAAAAATAAAAGACTTAAAATGATATACCAAAATTTGGTATATCTTTCATTTAATTCCTTACACATTTGAGTGTCCAACACTCTTTCACCAACCAACTACTTCCATCACCAAAAAGGTGATAAAGTTGAATAGTCGAAGTGACGTTTAATTTGACGCTTGACTTGACTTGCGTGCCGCACTCTAATTCGAAATGCGAATGCGCTCGCAAACAATCCCGGGCTCGGGTTCGCTAATTCCAAATTAACAAAATTTCCGTTGCGTCGTAATTAAATGATTACGCCTAGTGAAATCACTATTCACATCGCTAACGAAGTAATTCTAAATTAATTCATTCGTCCGAATTAAAATCTAATTTTAATTCCGCGTCGAAATCCAATTTCATTTAATATATCGAATATATTAATTTATCGATTAATTCCAAATTAATCGTTATCTCTCTTTTAATGATATTTTATCCTAGATAAAATATCTCCGCAATTAATCCCAGATTAATTTTCTCTCTCTTCTTATTAATCCCAGATTAATAAAAGTGCGAGTCATACGTCATCAGTGAATCTTTGGGAAGCGACCCATGAGATCCCCGGATATGTTGGCAGTAAATACGGTTGTCGGACAATCCGAACACGTAAGTACCTAGTACTACGTTTATACCGATTTACAAGACAAGGTTGGCTAGTAGCAAAGCGCCATGCCTACCCAATTTTCCAGAAATATCCTTACAGGAATAAAGGATCTATATCAGGCCTAGTATACATAGTATTGTGTATGTCGATCCAGTATCGGATGATCACATGCTAGGCCAGGGGCTGGAATTGTGTCTGCCCCGTACGAAGCACATAACAGATGTCTGGTAACTAGTCTCTATAATCGGATAACTATGACCTAGTCATATTATCCCGATGACTGCAGTACTTAAGAGAACCAATACCGTATCCTACGCGACCATCATCTCCATATGACTAGAGTGATACTTCCATCTTGACATCACACCCAACACACTACGATTCTCAATATACCCAGCATAGGCGTACACAGAACTGTTAAAGCCCTGGACGCCACAACCAAAGTATATTGATTGTCGCAAGTATTAGCGGTGCAAGTCTCAGGTTAAGACCAAATACACCTACCCTGATTTCAGACTTCCATAGACACATAGTTTCTACTACCAATGGAATTCCGAGGGGGTCTATCCAGAGCGAAGCTGTTTCCCGTACCATCGGTAAAACACAACCTCCTATTACACTTGCATGAGTATCCTATACCCAAATATATGAGAACTATGCCGTTGTGCCCTCAAAACGCGCGCAAGTGTAATTCTAGTCTTTTACATATTTATCGATGTCCGCTTTCGATAATACTCTGACTAGGGATATTTAATGATTATCCTTCGTGGACTGATACTGTCTCATATCATTCTCAATCCAGGAACAAATCATAGGGACCTCCTATCATTTATATATCTTGGTGATCTAATCACAAATGATAAGAGTGCAATCTCCTTTGTCACATAGTTAATTTGTACAACAACACCATGATCTGTACAAATAGTGACGCTATGGGTCATAATTGTCCAATAATCTCCCACTTGGCCTATAGCCAGTCACTCGAGTGTCTGACACCCGAACTATGTACGGTTGGCTCAAACTGCGGAGAGAAAAGGCTTTCGTCAGCGGATTTGCATGATTATCATTTGATGCGATTTATTCGATCAACACATCGCCACGATGAGACCATTAATTCTTTAGCCTGTGCTGACGCCTAGCTCAGC
>SKCR01012835.1:0-11850 GCA_019454045.1 Zanthoxylum bungeanum
CTGTTTTGATCTTGGGACCTTAGAATAAACCAACACTAATATCATTTAAAAGATGAAGTGGTTATTTTATGTTTGTGTAATAAATCAGTTTACTAACCTGGAACACTAAATTATGCAAAAGCCTCTGTCGATGGTCAGACGCAAATACCCAGTTTAACCCAATTGAACCATATGTCTATGTCAACCAAATTATCTGGATTCATTAAGTTTAAGTTCCAATTATGGCTACCCCCGCCCGACAGGTATATTCCTATCCTGTAAGGAAATCTATTAAAGGGTTATCTATCCTCAAGGAAGATCGTGGGCTATTAAGTCTAAGGCTGAAAACCTAAAATCCCTATGTCTAGTTCATTTTAGATTTACCACATCAATCTTATTGGTGATCAGACAACAAGAAGCATTAAGCTTAAGACTTAATAAGTAAACCTTTAAATTACCTAAACTATAAATAACCTCTTATAAACCGGTGATATTAGAATTCATCACAACCCCAGATAACTAACAACATAACTAGGGCTAGTAACACTTAAAAGTATAAGACATAAAGTAAAAATACTGAAAGGTAAAAGACATAAAGTAAAACTGAAAAGTAAAATAAAATAAAATGCTAAAGTAAAAGGAATTACTTTTACTACTACTAATTTAGATATCTCCCATAAAATAATATATAAACTTGTGATAATAATACCAACCGACCATATAGGCGGTATCCTGATTAAGTCAAAATAAGTCCAACCAGCCATAAAGGCGGAACCAAAATTAAATTGCCAACCGACCTATCTGGCGGTATCCTTTTTAAGTCAATATTTTAAATAGTGAATATATTATTTTTAAGGAGATTAATCTAAATAGTAACAGTTAAAAGAATTACCTTTCACCCTAGCTGGAGAAGTTACCTCCTCTGGTAAATAGTAAAAACTGTAAAAAGTAAAAAGTAAAAAGTAAAAATTAAAATATTATTATTACAAAAAGTAATAAAATTATTTACAAAACTAAAAACTAAAAATAAAATAAAAACTAAAAACTAAAGAATCTAGAGAGAGAAGCTCTCTCTTTAGAAGGAATTGAAGAGAGAGGAAGGTGCACTGAATTCTGAAATCTCGAGCTCAATTTATAGAAAAATTTGGTTCCAGCGTCGCGACGCCAGGTCCTCAGCGTCGCGAAGCCGGATTTGTCGACGTGGCACATTCTGGTTCGCTGGTTTGAAGATTCTGGATAAGATGATAAGGTGACACGTGGCAGAGTGGTTGGGCTTCAATTATTGTGACACGTGGCGGCTTCTGATTGGTCGCTGAGATTCTTATCCGCCACGTGGCAGATAAGGATAGGATACTCAATTATTGATGCTGACGTGGCGCTGACGTGGCGACGACGTGGCGACACGTGGGAAAGAGACTGTCGGCACCTTGGAATTGCGACACGTGGCGACACGTGTCACGCTGTGATTGGCTGATGCTGACGTGGCAAGTTGACTTGGTTGACCTTGTGACGTGGCGCATGACGTGGCATGACACATGGCGAAGTTGACTTTTTGACCGATGACATGGCTGATGACGAGGCGACACGTGTCAACTCTGAGTGTCGGCAGCATATGATGATGACACGTGGCACGGCGCACGTTAGCGGATCGGCTGTGATGGTGACACGTGTCACGGCGCATTTTAGCAAAGTCAAACTTTTCTCAGATTCTGATTTTTGGACCCGGCGCACGTTAGCACTGTTCGGCGTATTTTAGACGTCGCGACGCGGAAGTCTGGGCGTCGCGACGCGCAGAAGACCAAAATATCCCTGTTGACGCATTTTTGTCTATTTTTGCCCCAAATTGCCTTCAATGCTTTCCAAACTTTATTTTATCTACAAAATAACACAAAACATATCAAAACGTTCACAAAACTCAAGAAACTATACAAAATATTAGGTTAAATGAGTGGGAAATAATGATATAAATACCACTCATCAGTTGGACACTATTTAATGAAGGAATGCATGATTAAGTATGTTAATTGATGTTTTAGAAATATTAATTGGATGGTTGATTGTGTATTACACTTAGGTTAATTAATTATGGAATTTAGAATTTTATAAGTTAATTAATTGAGCTTGTTTTGGAAATTGGGCCCTTTTGGGCTTGGTTGTACCAAGTTAGGTTTAGGGCAATTTGGTTGAATCCAATTGGGCCTAAAACCGCATCCATAAAGTCCAATTATGACTTAATGGACCTTAATTATTTAATTGGGCTTAATGGGCCAAAATTAATTTAAAGGCTTATGGGGTAACTCCCGGATTGGATTTTGGTTATTCGGTTTGACCCGAGTTGACCAAAAGTCCACGCCTTAAGAAATTAATTAAAAGCCCATTAGACTTTAATTAAATAAACATTAGATGTTTATCGGGCTTTGAGACCCGTTACGATTAAATTTGGAATTTAAATCGTAAAGGTTCGTTAATAAAAGTGTAATATTTAATTTGGAATTAAATAGTGAATTAGAATTAAATGCGTATTAAATTGGATTTAATTATGTAGTTTAATTTAATTCGAGAATTCGTACTTTGAGTACTTATTCGCAAAACGAGTTTGACTCGAGCAAAAATCAAATCGTTGTTTGAACATTGGATGATCACTAATTATCAGATTAATTAATTTGATTAGATTGATTGATAACATGCTTGTATGAATACATGGTTGCGATGCATGAATAATGTATATCGGATGGATATTAGTCGGGTGGGGAAATTTTGGAAATTGTGTAATAAATTTGATTTATTAATTGGACCTGCGTGTCCAGCCTTATCACCTCTATACTCTTTGTATTCTCTTCTCACCTATTCCCCTCAATGTAAATGAGGTTTCTTTATAAGTGTAGTGTAACGGGTAGAAGTAAATACATGTGCTAGCTTTGGAGAGAGAAAATGAGAGATTTGATCTAGGATCAATGTAAAGTATCCATCCGCATATCATTATTATTTTATTTCATATGCACTTTATTATGTGTTTAGAATGCATGTTTAAGGGTGTATGATGATGAGACCTTAACAAAGATAATAAATTGGTTGCCAATTGCACGCGAAAAAACCCTCACTTAATATCAAGTGTTTTTCCTTCCATTGAGTGATTCTTACTCAAGATCCGAGATTGGCATTGGGTTGTTGGCCAAAGTCAAGCCCTTTGTCCTTCGAAGATGTGTTTGAATCATGAAGGCTTTGTTCCATATCGGTGTCTTGTCCAAGTTGTGGTTTGTTGGCCAAAGTCAATACCACTTCTTGTCACTCGACATTGATTACGAAGTTTTCCATGGCCAATGGGTCGCACTTGACTGGTATCACTAGGTTTGTTGTGCAAAAGCCAAGGCTTAGTTGATTCAGAGGAAAAAGATATATGTTTAGGATTTGGATATCCGCCTACTGTATCTAGGAATTGGATGAGATCCAATTGATCTTCGAGATCTACCTAGTTAATTATCATACAATTTGTTGGCCAAAGTCAAGATTGTGTGATATTTAACGGGATCCTAGCCCACTAGGAAACACGGTTTCCCGAGTACTCGACAGAGGGTTAGAGGCTCGCCAAAAAATAGTGGGAGGCAAGAATTGAATTTGCAATACTCGTTCAATTACTCGCCATACGTGCTCATTCAAATTATTTCGTCGTTATATTAAATGTTAGTTGGACTAATATTTAAATTGTTGTTTTAATTAACAGTTGGACTGTATTATATTTGATTATATATAATTGGATTATATTAATCAATATATTTGAATTAATTAATTTCAGTTTACAGTTGATTTTATAATTGGATTATAGTAATCAATGTAATTTAGGTTAATTATTTGGATTATATTTGATTATATAGTTGGACTATTATAATCATTATAATAAATAGTACCACTAATCTTTGATTAAATAGTTGGAGTATTAGCATCAAGATAAAATTGAAAGATGAACATTTAAAATATAATCGTGGATGATAATATTTAAAATGGTTTAATTTTCAAATTGGGAATTGTTTCAGGATGGTCCTGGAAATATAACATGTTACTTTATTTGATAAAATAACGTATTATGCCTAAGCCCGGAGTTAAGCAAATAGTAGAGCATAATCTTTGGAAGATCATGTAATGATAACTTAAGTGCTTAATCCATTAAGCTAGTCAAGTAGACTCCTTAATTTCTGAATCAGAACCAAGGATTAGATCATTAAAGTATGATAATGAAATTGAAGGATTTTCATAAATCTATACTTAGATTTTAGAAGGCTCTGACTTCAAATATGTTTGTCATAAATATGTTCACAACTAGTATTAAAATTAGATTTTAGATACTTAGTGTGGTACATAAATATGTAATGATGTTCAGAATCTGCTATGAGCAGGATACTGACTTCTATTGAGATTTATCTGCGAATTAAAAACGGGACGAAAGTCGCTGTTTTAACCGTAGATACTTGAATTTAGGAACTACCTTCGGGTTAGTACTTAAATTTAGAAACTGTTATACTGTAGCTAGTTTGACTAGAAACATTATCTCTATATCGCGTATAACCCGCTGCGGATGTACCTTTATATTCTAGAACACTAAAGTGTTTTATTGTATAAAAATGATATTGAGATAAATACATTAGATGTGGATAACAGAATTTGTATTTTGAATATAAATATCTCTAATATATGACATGACAAATAAATAGCTCAAACTGATTTGATCAGTTAAGAAACCTAATTGTGGCATCGGTGTCTGGGACACAATCAAACAAGACTCGTATATCCACACATTCGAAGATTGGGTACTTGGACTGATTTGATTCTATTCAAATAAAGTCTACAAATCTAGTTTATTGGGCAAAGTGCCTAAAACACTATTTACTTGGTAAAAGTGTAAATGCCACCGATCTGTTAGCCCTAAATCATAGTGAAGCAAGTGGGCCCATGTCTAGCTAGGCTAGATATGGACATGAATATTTCATGACCAGTACGGATGTGGCATCGCGTATGGTTATGTGTTTCTTTTGAAACACAAATCGGAAACTTTCACAGTTTCGACACGAAATAGACAAACAGATCCGCTAAAGTATGAAACCGTCACGGTAAGACCGTAATGAAAAATACTTAAGCAATAAGTTTCTAGTATACTTGAAAGAGTATAACATTCTTTCAAATGATGACTCCTCCCGGAACACGTCAGTTTGACGGTGTGTCCGAACGGATTAACCGAATTTTGTTAGACATGATAAGGTTAATCACGAGTCACTCTGAGCTACCATTTCCTTCAACGGATAAGCTTTAAACAGTGCAAGAACTTATTTTGAATAAGGTTCTATAATAATCTGTTTGACAGATATCAAATTAGATATGAACGGGAAAGAAACCGGGTTTCTCATTCCTGACCATTTGGGTATGCTTGGCATATGTTTGGATGATACCAAACTAAAACCCAAAAAGGATAAGTGCCAATTGTAGGTCATCCTAGAGATACCATAAGTATTGTACTTATAAACCTCACAAGAGAACAATTAGATTGTTGCTCACCATGCGTTTTTTCTAAGAGGAATATCGATATGCAGTGGTAAGTGGGAGGATAGTATAGCTCGATGAAAAACAGAGTAATACTGTTCAAGGCACCGAATCTTAATGGAACATGAATAGTTCATCAAAGATGCAACTATGACCATTAATCTTCGAATACACAAGAACCGCGTAGATCGGAGAGAGTCAGAAAACAACCTGGGGTATGGGTTTCTGATCTCACCTAATAAAGATGTCTATCTTATTGAGGAATACCAACTGGCTACGTATAGAGGAAGTGATACAAGGTATCGACTCCCTTATTATGGCAAAGTGCCATATAATCCGAAATTGATTCCATGTATATCAACCAGTTTGGATACTAGTTGATGTACCACAAGGCATTGTGCCTACTGGTACTATAAGTCTTCAAGGAAGACGTACATGGATGGCAACATACCAACGTATAAAGCTAGGCTTTTAACGGAAAGGTATCGTTATCGACATTGTGTTGATTACGATTCAACCTTTTACCTATTGCCACGGTAAATCCATTTGGATAATGCTTTCTGATGCGAGCATGGGTTCTTGGAATTATCGTTTTGATGTAATCATAATGATTTATGATTTAATTCAAAACGAAAATGATTCTTGTGTAAATAAGAGGGTTAGTGGGAGCGCACTGACAGTGGCTGTCCTATAAAATAATGATAATACGTCATTTCTTGGAAATGATATTCCCATCAAATGAATGTCGGCGAAAGCTTAGCTTTATAAATACTCTCCGTGGAACCGTACATTGAAAAATGTACAAGACCTGGTGTATCATACGCTTTGAGCATATGGATTCACAAACAGGCTAATCCGAGTGATAGTCACTGGATTGATGTTAGGAACATCCTTTAGTATCTTAGAGAACTAAGGATGCTGTCTTAGTCTATGGAGAAGGAGAACTTGAAGTGACTGGGATCACTGTAGCAAGTTTCCTATAACCGATAAAGATGACTAAAAGTCGCAAACGGTACTATACAGTTTGAATAACGGTGCAGTGAGCTGGAAATCTTCCAAGCAAGATACTGTTACCAAATAAACAACAAATGCGGGTTAATTGCAGCAGCTGAGTCAGCAATAAAATTCATTTGGGTCGATACATATCTAATTAGATTAGATATAGTTCTGTTAGCAGCTGAGCTAGGCATCAGCACAGGCTAAAGAATTAATGGTTTCATCAACGATCCAGATACATACTTACATATTCATCTGATTCGTTCGGATCATACATCGTGGCGATGTGATGATCGAATAAATCGCATCAAGATGATATTCATGCAAATCCGCTGACGAAAGCTTTTCTCAGCAATTTGAGCCAATCGTACATAGTTCGGGTGTGAGACACTCGAGTGACTGGCTATAGGCCAAGTGGGAGATTGTTGGACAATTATGACCCATAGCATCACTATTTGTACAGATCACGGTGTTGTTGTGCAAATTAACAATGTAATAAAGGAGATTGCACTCTTATCATTTGTGATTAGATCACCTAGATGTATAAATGATGAGAGGTCCCTATGATTTGTTCCTGGACTGAGAATGATATGAGACAGTATCAGTCCACGAAGGATAAATCGTTAAATATCCATAGTCAGAGTATTATCGAGATTGGACATCGATAAATACGTAAAAGACTAGTATTGCACTTGTGCGCGTGTGTGAGGACACAACGGCATAGTTCTCATATATTTGGGTATAGGATACTCATGCAAGTGTAATAGGAGGTTGTGTTTCACTGATGGTATGGGAAACAGCTTCGCTCTGGATTGACCCCGTGGAATCCCATTGGTAGTATGACTATGTGTCTATGGGAGTCTGCAATCAGGGTAGGTGTATTTGGTCTTAACCTGAGACTTGCACCGCTAATACTTACGACAATCGATATACTTTAGTTGAGGTCGTCCAGGGCTTTAACCGGTTCTGAGTACGCCAAATCTGGGTATATTGAGAATCGTAGTGTGTTGGGTGTGATGTCAAGACGGAAGTATCACTCCAGTCATAGTGGAGATGACGGTCACGTAGGATACGGAACTCGTTCTCTTAAATGCTCGAGCTATCGGGATATTATGACTAGGTCATGTTTATCCGATTATAGAGACTAGTTACCAGACATCCGATATGTGCTTCGTACGGGGCAGACACAATTCCAGCCCCAGCCTAGCACGTGATCATCCGATACTGGACAAAAATACGTAATATTTGGTATACTACGCTTGATATAGATCATATATTCCTATAAGGATATTTCCGGAGAATTGGGGAGGCATGGCGCTTTGATAGAAGCCAACCTTGTCTTGTAAATCGGTATAAACGTGGTACGAGGTACTTACGTGTTCGGATAGTCCGACAACTGTATTTACTGGCAACATATCCGGGGATCTCATGGGTCGCTCCCCAAATATTCACCGATGATGTATGACTCGCACTATGATTAATCTGGGATTAATTAGTAGAGAGAGAAAATTAATCTGGGATTAATTTCTAGAGAGAGAAAATTAATCTGGGATTAATTAGAAGAGAGAGAACGATTAATTTGGAATTAATCGGTAAATTAATATATTCGATATATTAATCGAAATTAGATTTCAACGCGGAATTAAAATTAGATTTTAATTCGGGCGAATGAATTAATTTAGAATTAATTCGTTAGCGAAGTGAATAGTGAATTCGCTAGGCGTAATCATTTAATTACGATGCGACGAAAAATTCATTAATTAGGAATTAGCGACCCGAGCCCGAGAGTGATTGCGAGCGCATTCGCATTTCGAATTCGAGCGCGGCACGCAAGTCACATCAAGCGTCAAATCACTAGTCGCATCAATCGTCAAATCACTTGTCACTTTGAGTGATGTGATATGACATGTCACTTTAATAAAGTGAAGAGATGTGATGTGAATAGTGATGTAAAGTGATTGAAAAGCATTTTTGCTTTTTGACTTTTACTTTTGGTAAATGATAAAGCTTTTTATATTTGATTTTATTTTTTGAAAATAAAATAAATATATAAGTAAAGCTTTCACTTTCTCTCTCCATCTAAGCCAAAATGAATTTCTCTCTCTGCAAAAAAAAAACGGTACCTAGGGTTTTTGGAAACAAAGAAATTCGGTCTTCTCTCTCTCATGGTCTAGGACCGATTCTTCCTCTTTTTCTGGTTTTGAACGCACAAAATAGAGAAGCATGGAAGAAGAACAAGTGCTAGGGAAGTGAGTTTGTGAGCATGGAAAGCTTGAAGCTTGGAGCTTCAATGATGTCCACCCATGGCCGAATCTTGGACCTTCAAGGAGCATCAAAACCGAGCCATTTCATGTCTTGGAGAAGCCATTGCCGACCTTTGGAGAGGGCTTGAAGGCTTGTATTCTTAGTTGCATCAAAACCAATCAATGTGAGTATGTATTCCGCCTTATTCCTTTGATGTATTCATGTGTTTTGTGCTTGATATTGTTGATCTTTGGACCTATATTAGAAACCAACATATAGTATTCATTACGCCATCATCATATGATGTATAAGATTGACTAGACATTCCAATCAATCTCTCTTTCGACAAAGGAATCATCATTTACGAAAGACGAATACTATATATATAAAAACACGTTAACTGTCAAAGAGTTATACTAACTGTCATGCAGATAGTCTTATTGTGTTCTTTATTAGATCGTATCTAATATGCGACTAATGGGAGTCTCTCCCAAGTCTATTAGTTTTATATCATATATAAAAATTTATATCAAATATAACAGCGACTACTCCCACTGCTATCATGGAGAAAAGAAGACTTAGGATATATAATAGTAGAAAGAAATTTGTACGCTCTCACTAACCCTATTGACAAATACGCATTCTCTATACTTCTATAGAACCAGACAATCTGACTGATATTAAAATCATAAAATACGGATTTTTGAAATTCTTATCTGAGTCTACAATAGGCTACAGAAGCGAATGCATCAAACAGCGATCTTAGAAGAACATAAACTCTAGGGCCATTCTAAAATGAACTCTTCAAACAAGGAAATCACGATGGATCTCTCATTTGAAGAAATCATTCAAGAACGCCATTTTGAATTCTTTAGCCAAAATACAGTTTAATATCAACATTAACCAACAGATCTTTAACTGTTAAATTAGTAGGACTAGAGACAAGTTTTTTTAGAATCTACAGTAGATCACTGAGTATAACTTTTCTCACTGTCATACTGTAAAGGTCCAACCTTTATGAAGCTCACTTCACTTCTACTACGCAAACAATTTGCACATTTTATGAAAAATTCATATCTAAAGCCAAATCAAGTTCAAAACTTTATCGTATTAAGCTATGAACAATCTTAGATCTATGGTTCAATGCTAATTCCGGAATCAATATCAAATATCGCTCCCACTATAAGTTATATGATAATTTTCTTCAATAAGAAAACAATAGAATCATTAAGTATCAAATACTTTGTAAATGATTCTGACATCCTTTTAAACTTATAGGGAAGTTGTCTAAGGGCAATTTCATCTTTATTAATTATTCAGTTCCACTACTGTTTATCATTCTCATATTTAACTTCAATAAGTCAAATCTTTTCTGCAATCGTCAACATCCCATGTCAACCACCAAGTAACAAAACAATTTTATTAATCGTGATCGTAGAAAATATATTCTATCAAATAGAATACAATATTCCATTAAATAGTATAAATGATAAACATATCACTCGTACATCTGAGGCGCAAGTACTTTCAATTATATAACCATTATACAAAAGAAAGTTTCAAATCTCAAACTTTTCAAGATTCGAATTTTCTGCTATACATATCATATATGTAGCTGTAGAAAGCAAATGGAACCTTAATTAAATAGATGAACAAGTGTTACTAGAGCAAAACCCCAGGAGTATTGAAACTAATTCGGTAACACTCAATATCAACGAATCAAATCATATAAGATTCGATAACTCCCACTGACCAATTCCATCAAAATGGAATCGTGGAAGTTTAATATTGAGTAAGAATCATATTCATTAAATAACTTTAGAACTAAATTGCCTTAAATTCATGTGTTTGATCATATCAAACATCTTCGAACAATTCAAAGACGCGCAATGAATTTCTAAAGATGCAGTTTTAAACACTACAGATAGAATATCTTTGAACTATTCAAAATATTCTATTTGGGTTTCATTATAAACATATTGACAGTTCTTGAACAATTCAAGACATTCAATATGTTCTCTATTAGAAACACGTAACTAAGTCATGACAATTCATCAACTGAGTTACAAAGTAAAAAAACTCTACAAGATAATTTCTAATTCATTAAACTACACACATCCAACAGTTTAATAAATCGGTGGTCCAATGACAATCATCGGTTAAATGAGATTTAATCACAACCTGAATAAAATATTCATTAAATGGTTAAGGATATGTGGTGTGAACTCATATCAGACCATCATTTACCATAAGAAACAAGCATCCAATGCTTCTGTGATAAAAACTCATAAAGCACGGTTCTTAGTTATTTATATCACCGAATATTTTTCTAAATGTTTATCCTTCATTAATGACACTACTAGTCATCTTAAAATATGTAAAAATTATTGATACAGAACAAGTAACAATCCAATAGTTACAAGTTCCGATATCAAATATCAAAACAGTTATTCAATATTATTTCAAACGACCAGACGAGAGATCTAGTATCCAATACCTATAGTTGTCATATTGTAAGAATCGATATTCTTTATACACAACTATATGTATCTCCTTTCTTTAGCTTTATAATTTGCGTTCAATTATTCATAACAATTGCAAATAATTGATTAGCAAACTGTGTCAGACACGTGACTTCTAAAATTCACTAAAATTAAGAAATGTCATTATAAGATAAGCAAATACTAATGAAGTTTTCTTAATGCCAGTTAAGAATCTCGAGACATGAACTGATTCATGTCAATTTTTATTGCATAAGAAATAATTATTTCTAGACAATTATATCCTAAAACATATATTCTATTAGATTACCTAATCGTGACTTAGAAACTAAGTCACAAACCATCTTGATTTTTGAGAAAATCGGAACAACAGTTCCCGATGGTTTTAACTAATCTAACAATATCTAAGCCTACTATCTTTCTAGAAGCTATTCTAGAATAACGCAACCAAAATTAAAGTCAAAAAACCTATTCATGTAATAAGCATGCAGTGGATTAGAAGCATAATTCTATAAACAATATAGAATTAAAAGAAAACGAAAAAGAATTTTCCATAAAATTACACACTACTTAAGTTATGGATTTTAAACTAAGCAGTGTC
>SKCR01012836.1:0-11845 GCA_019454045.1 Zanthoxylum bungeanum
TTATAAAAATCTATCTTTAGACTAAAAGTATTAAAGTTGCAATTAATAATTCTTGGAGAATTAATTGACTATTCTAGTGGAGAAAGTCAAAGTTTGCAATTGGGCAGTAGCACAAGGTGCACATCGTTTCGATATTCCGAAACCCAAGGCTTGGCCAAAGGTTTGTGAAATATTGAAAAGGATAATTGACATATCTCAAGTGACTACCATTTGGATATGGAAGACACGAAGGAATTAAAGAAAGGGCGAGGCTCTAACTTAAAAATATTTGTCAAAGTTAGGTTCACAATAGTATTTAAAATTAGATTTTAAATACTTAGTGTGGTACATAAAATATATGTATTGACGTTCAGAATCCGCTGTGAGCTGGATACTGGCTTCAAGCCGAGATTTCTCTGCAAATCGGAAAACGGGACGAAAGTCGCTGTTTCGACCGCAGATACCTAAGTTTAGGAACTACCCTTTGGTATGTACTTAAATTAGGAAATGTTTAATGTACTAGTGTAACTAAAGACATTATCTCTATATCAGTGTTTAATCCATTGCGGATAAAACCTTTATATTTTAGAACACTAAAGTGTTTCATTATATAAAGATGATACTGAGATAAATACATTGGATGTAAATAACAGAATTTATATTTTGAATATAAAAAAATCTCAAACATATAAAATGACAAATAAATAGCTCAAATTGATTTGATCAATAGAGACTTATTTGTGGCATTGTTGTCTAGGACACAATTAAAGAGACTCGTATATCCACACTTTTTAAGAGTGGGTACTAGGACCGATTTGACTATTCAATAAGGTCTACGAATCTAGTTTTTTAGGTTAAAACCTAAAATAATATTTACTTGGTAATAGTAAAAGGGCCACCGATCTGTTAGCCCTATCATGGTGAAGTAAGTGGGCCCATATCTAGCTAGGCTAGATGTGAACATGAATATTTCGTGACCTTAACGGATGTGACATCACGTTGTGGTTATGTGTTTCTTTTGAAGAACACAGATCGAAACTTTAGAGTTTCGACACGAAGTAGACAAACAGATCGGCTGTAGTATTATTCCGCCACGGTAACCGTAATGGAAAATACTTAAGCAGTAAGTTTCATACGTAAATGAACGAGTACGGTATTCTTTCATATGAGGACTCCTCCCGAGACACGTTAGTTAGACGGTGTGTCCGAACCAAAAACCGAATTTTGTTGGACATGATAAGGTTTATCACGAGTCGCTCTGAGCTACTATTTCCTTCTACGGGATATGTATTAACAGTGCAAAACTTATTAGAATAAGATTCCATATAAATCTGTTTGACAGATATCATATAGGATATGAAACAGGAAGAAACGGGGTTTCTCAATTCCTGATAATTTGGGTATGCCAGGCATAGCGTTTGGATGATACCAAACTAAGGACCCAAATGGATAAGTGCCAATATAGGTTATCCTAAGGGAAACCTTAAGTATAGTACTTATAAATCCCACATGAGAACAATGTAATTGTTGCTCACCATGCGGTTTTCCTGAGAGGAATACCGATATGCAGTGGTCAGTGGGAGGATAGTGATACTCGATGAAAATCGGAGTGATACTGTTCTAGGCACGAAGTCCATAATGGAACACAAACAGTTCATCTATGATGAAACTATACCATTAATCTTCAATACACAAGAAAACTAGTAGATCGGATAGAGTCAGAAAACAACCTAGGGTATGGGTTTCTGATCTAACCTCATAAAGATGTCAATCTTATGGAGGTGTACCATCCGACTACGTTATGAGGAAGTGATACGAGGTATCGACTCCCTGTTATGGCAAAGTGCCATGGATCTGAAATGGATTCCATGTATAACAACTATTTTGGATACTAGTTGTTGTACAAAAGGACATTGTGCCTATGATACATTTAACGTCTTCAAGGAAGACATACAGGATGGCAACATACCAACGTACAAAGCTAGGCTTTTGACGGAAAGGTATCGTTATCAACATTGTGTTAATAACGGTTCAACCTTTTACCTGTTGCCATGGTAAATCCATTTTGAAAATGCTTGAAATAACTATATATTTCATTTATGAAATATGTCAGTTATAAATCAAAATCGCTTTCCTGAAAAGGAAACCTTTTGGAGGATGTTTACAACATCCTGACGATTTTATATACCGACAAACAAGGTTTGCAGGTTATTCGATCCATGTTTGGATCAATGCAAGCATAAGGTTCTTGGAACTGTCGTTTTGAAATAATCATAATGGTTTATGATTTGACTCAAAACGAAATAATTCTTGTGTATATAAGGAGGTTAGTGGGAGATTGCACTAACAGTGAAATTCCCATAAAGCAATTGGTGAAAGCTTGGCTTCATAATATTCTTTCATAGAAATTCTCCGTAGAATTCTGGGGAGTAACAACCTTTATTCAAGGAATAAAGATCTACTGGGATAGATTTGGAGTTTGTTAACACTCTCTGGGAATTGTACATTTAAAATGTACTTGATAGAGTGTCTCATACGCTTCGAGCATATGGAGTCACGATCAAGTTAATCCAAGTGATAGTCACTGGATTAAAGATTCAGAACATCTGTTAGTATCGGAGAGAACTAAGATGCTGTCTTAAACTATGGAGAATGAGAACTTGAAGGGACTGGGATCACCACTGCAAGTTTCCAAAAAATTAAATACTGCGGTACTATAAAGTTTGAATAATGGGACAGTGAGCTGGAAATCTTCCAAGCAAGATAACTGTTGCCGAATAAACAACAAATGCGGAATTGCTGCAGCTGAGGCAGCAATAGAAGCCATTTGGATAAAAATAAATCTAATTAGATTAGATATATTTCTGTTAGCAGCTGAGCTAGGCGTCAGCACAAGCTAAGGAATTAAAGGTCTCATCGACGATCCAGATATATACTTCTATATCATCTGATTCGTTCGGATCATACATCGTGGCGATGTGATGATCGATAAATCGCGTCAAACGATAATCAAACAAATCCGCTGACGAAAACCTTTCCTCAGCAATTTGAGCGAACCTTACATAGTTCGGGTGTAGGACACTCGAGTGACTGGCTATGTGCCAGTGGGAGATTGTTGGATAATATGACCCATAGCGTCACTATTTGCACAGATCATTGTGTTGCTGTAGCAAATTAACTATGTAACAAGGAAATTGCACTCTCGTCATTTGTGATTAGATCACTATAGATATATAAATGAAGAGAGGTCCCTATGATTAGTTCCTGGATTGAGATGATATAAGACAGTATCAGTCCACGAAGGATTAATCATTAATATCCCTAGCCGTAGTATTATCGAGACTGGACATCGATAATGCGGAATAGGCTAGTATTGCACTTGTGCGCGTTGTGAGGGCACAACGGCATAGTTCTCATATATATAAGTATTGGATACTTGTGCAAGTGCGATAGGAGGTCGTGTTTCACCGATGGTACGGGAAACAGCTTCGCTCTGGATAGACCCTTCGGAATCCTATTGGTATTATGACTAGGTGTCTATGGGAGGCCGAAATCAAGGTAGGTGTGTATAGTCTTAACCTGAGACTTACATCGCTAATACTTACGACAATCGGTAAACTTTGGTTTTGGTGGTGGGGGATCTTAACTGGTTCTGTGTTCACCTCTTCTGGTTTTATCAGAGAATCGTAGTGTATTGGATGTGATGTCAAGACGGAAGTGTCACTCCAGTCATAATGGAGATGATGTCACGCAGGATACGGTATTAGTGCTCTTAAGTGATGCGCATCCAATCGTGATATTATGACCAGGTCATGAATATCCGATTATAGAGACTAGTTACCAGACATCCGATATGTGTTTCGGACGGGGCAGACACTTATCCAGCCCCAGCCCTAGCACGTGATTATCCGATACTGGACCGATATGCACAATACATTAGTATACTACGCTTGATACAGATCTAGATATTCTTTGATGAATATGTCCGGAGAACTTGGGAAGACTTGTGTTTTGCTAGGAGTCGACCTTGTCTCGTAAATCGGTAGAACGTAGTACTTGGTACGTACGTGATTCGGATACTCCGACGACCGTATTTACTGCCAGATTATCCGGGGATCTCATGGGTCGCTTCCCGATAATCCACTGATGACGCCACAACTAGCACTCTTGAATAATCTGGGATTATAAAGAAGAGAGAGAGAAAATTAATCTAGGATTAATAACGGAGATGTTTTATCCGGGATAAAATGTCGTCTAAAGAGAGAGAACGATTAATTCAGAATTAATCGATGTATTAATATATTCGATATATTAGACGAAATTAGATTTCGACGCGGATTAAAATTAGATTTTAATTCGGGCAAACGAGTTAATTTAGAATTAATTCGTTAGCGACGTAAATAATAATTTCGCTAGCCGCAATTATTCGATTTATTAACGTCGCGACGTAAGCTCGGTATTTCGGAAATATCAAACCCGAACGCGTGAGTGCACGTGGGCCCACTTTCATTTGGAAACGTGTGGGGCCCACATGACACATGTCATATTATGCATTATTTAATTCTAATGCATTGCATGGTGATAGTGTACATTGCACTCAAGTCATTGCATGGAAATTGAGTGTTTTTGACACTCTAAGCCATTGCATGATTTGTGTCATAATTTATTATTAATTTAATGAATATTATGGCATAAATATAATTGATTTTTGGTAACAAAAATTAATTACACAAAAACACATTTTTTCTCTCAAATTCTCTCATCTCTCTCACGCCCAAGTGTGGCTATTCTTCACTGGTTTTGAACCAGTTTGGGCGTGAATAAGGGAAGCCAAGAGTGGGTTTTCATGGTGAAAATTCAAGTGCTAGCACACTTACAAGTCTTGCGAAGGTGGTAGGGAGGTTCGACCATGAGACGGGATCCATCCGACGAAGCTAGGAGCTCCGTTTCTTCACTCAAATTCTGTTTTGCAGGGCAGTGGACTGCCTGCAGTTTGGCGTGAAGGGCAGTACGTTTTTGGCCTTGATTCGTCTTCAAATCGACATAACCGATCAATGTGAGTATTCCGCTACCTCCGTTGATGTATTCACGCATTATTTCATGTCTTGATTTGATCTTGGGACCTTAGAATAAACCAACAAAGCCCCATCTTTTTATAGTCATTAGTGGGACGCTCATGGCCATTGGATCGAGAAAAGGAACCCGGATGGATGCCAAGTGTCAACTGCAAAAGTGGTCTGCCAAAATCAAACGAACGGTTGAGATCAACACACAGTAAAAACGCCTCTACACAGTCGATTCACTTCCTTTTTGGTGGGAATCCGACAGATGATTGACAAGTGTCGAGGAAAAACCCTAAAGGTGATTTGATGGGCATTTAAACAGACGTGACTGTTGCGCGTCTCAAGAAGAGGTACTCGAAAAGAGGTGACGAAAAATTCGAATCAATTCCGGATCGACCACCTGTAGAGTAACCAGCACACCATTTTTGTATAGTTCCCGGTACCAACTCGCATACTAGTTGGAACCGAGAACTAGGGGACAGATTTTGATCGTGTTTTCAGGCACTATGATATTTAAAATAGCACGACAAGGGTAGAAGAGTAATTCCCTTCTTCGGGTGAGATCACTAACACCGACCCGACCCATAAAAAAAGCTAGCAGTGAGGGCCCAAGCGTTTTACAATAAAAGACCGACCACAAAATGAATACACCGAGCACCTGATGATCGGCAACCGAGCACACGATCCAAGATGACCGGGCACTCATCAGGTCGACAGAAGCACTCCCAGTACAAAAAAAACTATCATGACCGACCACTTGAAGATCAGGAGCATGGCAGGATATTCTCCAGAAGATGAGTTACCCTACATTCATGGGAAAACTGAGGAGTCAGAGTCCTAGTAGGATAAAGGAAGTAAAAGATAGATTTGATAAAGGTTCCCTTAAGGGAGCAGGAGATTGTTTCAACTAGGAAACCTCATACTAAGAGGAATCTGATTCCTTCACTATTATAAATAGAAGGGTAGAGTATGTGTAAAAGATCATCAGAATCAAACTTGTAAAAAAGAGAGAAGAATTACGAGTTTCAGCAATAAAAACATAGTCCTGTTTGTGCCCGTGGACGTAGGTCGGACAAAAATCCACCGAACCACGTTAAATCTCTTTGTTTGATTGGCTCATTATCTACCTTCTGTTAAGTTTGCCTTTGGTCCCCCATAACCAAACAAAGTCACTATTGAAGGAGGATTACCTCGGGAGTAATATTCCCATATTACCCTGAGACAAAAATCCACCGTTAATAGTAAGGTTAATGATGAGTCGCTCTGAGCTACCAATTTCCTTCTAGGGATACCCATTGAACATTGCAATACTTATTTTGAATAAGGTTCCATGAAAATATGTTAGACAGACTTCATATTAGATATGAACAGGAAAGAAACCGGGTTTCTCAATCCAGAATATTTGAGAATGTTGGGCATACGCTAAATGTTTGGATGATACCAAACTAGAACCCAAATCGGATAAGTACCTATTTGTAGGTTGTCCTAGGGAAACCAAAGTATAGTACTTATACAACTCACAAGAGAACAATGTAATTGTTGCTCTCCATGCGGCTCTCCTACGAGGAATTCCTATATGCAGTGGTAAGTGGGAGGAAAGTAAAACTCGATGAAAATTGGAGTAATACTATTCCAGGCACCGAGTCCTCACGGAACACCAACAGTTCATCAGGGATGAAACTGTACCAATAATCTTCGAATACACAAGAACCGCGTAGGTCGAAGAGAGTCAGAAAACAACCTGGGAGGTATGGGTTTCTGATCTCACCTCATGTAGATATCAATCTTATTGAGGAAGACGAACCGACTACGTATGAGGAAGTGATACGAGGTATCGACTCCTTTTATGGCAAAGTCCCATGAAGTCCGAAATGGATTCCATGTATACCAACTAAGTTTGGACACTGGTTGATGTTGGAGTTCTACGATCTAACCGAGATCGATTTAAGCAAGAAATACAGGTGCGAATACAACAAAGAAGTTGCGGAATACTTACATTGATCGGTTGAGCGATGCGACGAAGAACAAAACTTTGTGCTCCTCCTAGAAGCTCTCGTCATTGTGTAGAATTTTGAGCCCCAAATTGTTCCATTTTCGGTCCTCTCCAAGTTCCAAGCTTGGTGTGAATTCCTTTCCCACGGGTGGGTTTCCCTATCACCTTCGCAAGACTCCGGATGTGTGCTAGGACTCAGTAATTTTTGCCGCAAAAATCACTTTGCTTCTCCTTGCCATTCTCGACAAAACCAGTGAAAGAATGAGAAGATATGGCCCTTGGCCGAGTGAGGAGAGTAGAGAATGAGAGAAGAAGTGTGTTAGGTTGTTGCAAAAATTCGTAAATGATTTCCCAAAAATCATATACATAAAATTGCTTCCAAAAATTCAAATGGCAATTATTCCAACCACTTCCATCAACTATTCACCCAATCAAGTGACAAATTGTCACATCAATCAAAGTGAGAAGTGATTTGATGCTTGATGTGACTTACGGGCCGCACTTGAACTCCCGGGCTTGGGTTCGCTAATTCCAAATTAATGCCTAGCAAAATCACTATTCACATCGCTAACGAATTAATTCTATATTAACTCGTTTGCCCGAACTAAAATCTAATTTCAATTCCGCGTCGAAATCCAATTTTGTATAATATATCGAATATATTATTTTATCAATTAATTCCAAATTAATCATTTTCTCTCTTTAATAATATTTTATCCCAGATAAATATCTCCATAATAATCCCAGATTAATTTTCTCTCTCATCTAATTAATCCCAGATTAATTAAGTACGAGTCATACGTCATCGGTGAATCTTCGGGAAGCGACCCATGAGATCCCCGGATTTGTTGGCAGTAAATTCGGCCGTCGGACGATCCAAACACGTACGTACCTAGTACTATGTTTTTACCGATTTACAAGACAAGGTTGGCTTCTAGCAAAGCGCCATGCCTACCCAATTCTTCAGAAATATCCTTACAGGAATATGTGATCTATATCAGGCGCAGTATACATAGTATTGCGTATTACGATCCAGTATCGGATGTCACATGCTAGGCCTGGGGTTGGAATTGTGTCTGCCCTGTACGAAGCACATATCGGATCTCTGGTAACTAGTCTCTATAATAGGATATACATGACCTAGTCATAATATCCCGATAGCTATTAAACAGCATTAAGAGAACCAATCCAATATCCTACGTGACCATCATCTCCACTATGACTGGAGTGATACTTCCGTCTTGACATCACACCCAACACACTACGATTCTCAATATACCCGGCAGAGGCGTACACAGAACCTGTTAAAGCCTTGGATGACCAAAACCAAAGTATATTGATTGTCGCAAGTATTAGCGGTGCAAGTCTCAGGTTAAGACCAAATACACCTACCATGATTCGGACTTCAATAGACACATAGTCATACTACCAATGGAATTTTGAGGGGTCTATCCAGAGCGAAGATGTTTCCGTAGCATCGGTAAACACAACCTCCTATTACACTTGCATGAGTATCCTATACCCAAATATGTGAGAAATATGTCGTTATGCCCTCACAACGCGCACAAGTGTAATACTAGTCTTTTTCGCATTATCGATGTCCAATCTCGATGATACTCTGACTAGGGATGTTTAATGATTAAACCTTTGTGGATTGATACTGTCTCCTATCATCTCAATCCAGGAACTAATCAAATGGACCTTCTATCATTTATATATCTCGGTGATCTAATCACAAATGATAAAAGAGCAATTTCCTTTGTCACATAGTTAATTTGTACAACAACACCATGATATGTACAAATAGTGACGCTATGGGTCATAATTGTCCAACAATCTCCCATTTGGTCTATAGCCAGTCGTCGAGTGTCCTACACCCGAACTATGTACGGTTCGCTCAAACTTCTGCTGGAAATACATTCGTCAGTGGATTTGCATGATTATCATTTGATGCGATTTATATAATCATCACATCGCCACAATGTATGATCCGAACGAATCAGATGAATAGTCGAAGTATATATCTGGATCGTTGATGAGACCATTAATTCTTTAGCATGTGTTGTAGCCTAGCTCAGCTGCTAACAGAATTATATCTAATCTAATTAGATTTATTATCGACCCAAATAGCTTCTATTGCTGCCTTAGTTGCAGCAATTACCCGCTTTTGTTGCTTATTCGGTAATAATATCTTACTTGGAAGATTTCCAGCTCACTATTCCGTTATTCAAATTGTATAGTACCATTGCTACGACTTGTAGTCGTTATTATCGGTTAGGAAACTTGCAGCAGTGATCCAAGTCACTTCAAGTTCTCATTCTCTATATTGCAAGACAACATCCTTAGTTCTCTAAAATACTTAAGGATGTTCTTACCTTCAATCCAGTGACTATCACTTGGATTGGCCTGATTATGAATCGATATGCTCAAAGCGTATGAGACATCAGGTCGTGTACATTTTTCAATGTATGAGTTCTCAGAGAGTATTAACAACATTAAATCTATCCCAGTAGATCTTTATTCCTAGAATAAAGGTTGTTTCTCCCAGTATTCTACGGAGAATTTTTCATGAAAGCCAAGCTTTCACCGATTGTTTTATGGGAATATCATTTCCAAGAAACGACATATATATTATCATTATTCAGGACATTCACTGTCAGTGCTCTCCCACTAACCTCCATATATACACAAGAATCTTTTCGTTTTGAATTAAATCATACACCATTATGATTAAATCAAAACGATAATTCCAAGAACGTAATGCTTGCTTCAATCCAACATGGATCGAATAACCTGCAAACCTTGTTTACTGGTTTTGGTACGACAAAACCGTCAGGATGTTGTAAACATCCTCCAAAAGGTTTCCGTTTAAGGAAAGCAATTTTCCCGTTCAGCTGACATATTTCATAAATGAAATATACAGCATCAGCAAGCATTATCTAAATGGATTTACCATGGCAACAGGTAAAAGGTTTCATTCTAATCGACACAATATTGATAACGATATCTTTTCGCTACAAGCCTAGCTTAGTACGTTGGTATGTTGCCTTCCATGTATGTCTTCCTTGAAGACTTATATAGTACCAATAGGCATAATGTCTTGCGGTACATCAACTAGTATCCAAACTTGGTTGATATACATGGAATCCATTTCGGACATCATGGCACTTTGCCATAATAGGGAGTCGATACCTTGTATCACTTCCTCATACATAGTCAGTTGGTATCCTCAATAAGATTGACATCTTTATGAGGTGAGATCGGAAACCCATACCCCAGGTTGTTTTCTGACTCTCTCCGAGTTACGTGGTTCTTGTGTATTCGAAGATTATTGGTATAGTTTCATCTTTGATGAACTATTTGTGTTCCATTAAGGACTCGGTGCCTGGAATAGTATTAATCCGATTTTCATCGAGTTTTACTATCCTCCCACTTACCACTGCATATAGGTATTCCTCTTAGGAAAATCGCATGGTGAGCAACAATTAAATTGTTCTCTTGTGAGTTTTATAAGTACTATACTTTTGGTTTCCCTAGGATAACATACAATTGGCACTTATCCGATTTGGGTTCTAGTTTGGTATCATCCAAACATATGCATAGCATACCCAAATCTTCAGGAATCAGAAAACCCAGTTTCTTTCCTGTTCATATCTAATATAAAGTTTTGTCAAATAGATTTTTATGGAACCTTATTCAAAATAAGTTTTGCACTGTTAATGCGTTTCCGTTGAAGGAAATGGTAGCTCAGAATGACTTATGATTAACCTTATCATGTCCAACAAAATTCGGTTTCTCCATTCGGACACATCGTCAAAATGACGTGTTCCAGGAGGAGTCCTCTTACGAAAGAATACTATACTCTTTAAAGTATACAAGAAACTTATTGCTTAAGTATTTTCATCATGGTCTAACCGTGACGATTTAATACTTTAGCCGATTTGTTTGTCTAGTTCGTGTCGAAACTATAAAAGTTTTTGATTCGTGTTTCAAAAGAAACACATAACCATAATGCGATGCCATATTCATATCCACCTTTAGCCTAGCTAGACATGGGCCCACTTACGTCACTATGAACAAGGGCTAACAGATCGGTGGCACTGGCACTTTTACCAAGTAAAGGTGTTTTAGGCACTTTGCCTAATAAACTAGATTCGTAGACTTTATTTGAATAGAATCAAATTTGTCCTAGTACCCACTCTTCAAAAGTGCGGATATACGAGTCTTGTTTAATTGTGTCTCAGACAACAATGCCATAATTAAGTTTTAACTGATTAAATCAGTTTGAGCTATGTGTTTGTCATGTTATATGTTTGAGATTTATTTATATTCAAAATATAAATATTGTTATTCACATCTAATGTGTTTATCTCAATATCATCTTTATAAAATAAAACACTTTAGTGTTATAGGATATAAAGGTACATCCGCAACAGATTAAACACTGATATAGAGATAATTTTTATAGTCAAACTAGTTACATTTTAACACTTTCCTAATTTAAGTACACACCCGAAGGGTAGTTCCTAAACTTAGGCGTCTACTGTTAAAACAACGACTTTCGTCCCATTTCCAATCCGCAGATAAATCTCTACTGAAGTCAGTATTCTGCTCATAGAAGATTCTGCACACCAGTACATATATTTATGTATCACACTAAGTATCTAAAATCCAATTTTAATACTAGTAGTGAACATATTTATGACAAACATATTTGAAGTCAGAGCCTTGCCCCGTCTTCGATTCCTTCATGTCTGCCTTGTCCATATGGCAGTCACGCTTCCGCGATCCCGTTTGCCATAAATTAGGG
>SKCR01012837.1:0-11844 GCA_019454045.1 Zanthoxylum bungeanum
GTGTAAATCCATGATTAATTCATTAAACCAAATATTTCAAAAACACCAATTTAATTTATTAATCATCACTTGTTCAAAACACATGTCCAACATTTATTTGAACAAAAATCAAGTCCTTTAACATGCTATATTGCATTCGGCCAAGAGGGATTTTTTTGGTTCGATTTGTTTTTCAATCCGATTGAATCACTAATCTAAGTCTCGTATACGTTTTAAGTCATCTAATGAACTTGTAAACAGAAAATTACAATCCAGTGCAAGGACCTCCATTTTCGGTCAAAGCAACAATTTTGGGGAAAAAATCATCCAATGCATTTTCTCAAAATTGATCATGTATAACATCATATTTCATCCATATAATCATACTTAAGTCATCTAATGAACTTGTGCATGAAAAATTCCAATCCAGTGGAAGGACCTCCACATTCGGCCAAAGCAACCATTTTGGGGAAAAATCATCCAATGCATTTTCTCAAAATTGATCATGTATAATATCATATTACATACATATAAGCATACTTTAGCATCAAATTTCACAAGAACATGCTTCAATCAATTTTCCCCAAATTAACCCTAATGTATTCATGCTTAAACATGGCTCCATGATAACATTGTAGGTTTCTATTATTAGTCCCAAAGAAAGTATAAGCCATTGAAACACACGATTTATACATGCAAGCTTGAAGTATGGCGGAATCATACTTACAAAGCTTGTGACGAAAAATGATGAAGAAAAATCCTTGAGTCTTCAAGGTGGAAACTTTCGGCCAAGAGCATAAAGGGAGAGAAGGTTCAAGTCTTCAAGTGTTCCAAGCTCCAAGGTTGTTTCCCTATCACCTCCTTTGATCCTTCATTGTGCTAGCAAAATGGAGAAATGAAAAACAATTTTTCTTTTGTCTTATTGAAGCTCACGGCGTGAGCAAAAAGAATAAGAGGGAGAGAGGCTTTTGGTTTTCTCTTTTCTTGTTTCAAAAACCGTGAATGATGATGAGATAACATTTACCAAAAATTATTTGGTAAATATCCCTTCAAAAACCATGATGAAATTTTGCCTCCCAAAAAGCCATTAAATGGCCTCATCTTCTTACATTGAGAATAGTGACAATGTATCATCCAATAAAGGTGACTAGATACATCCATCAACTAGTGGTGTCAAGTGATGAGACTTCGCGATGTGATTTGCGGGTCCCACTCGTTTCAAAATACGAATGTGTCCGCAAACACTTTCGGGCTCGGTTTCGCTAATTCCGAATTAACGAATTTCCATCGCGACGTAAATTAAATAATTATGCCTAGCGAAATTACTATTCACATCGCTAACGAATTAATTCTAAATTAATTCGTTTGCCCGAATTAAAATCTGATTTTAATTCCGCGTCGAAATCTAATTTCGTTTAATATATCGAATATATTATTTTATCGATTAATTCCAAATTAATCGTTCTCCTCTCCTAATAAGGCATTTTCCAAGATAAAATTTCTCCGTGATTAATCCAAGATTAATAAAGTTCGAATCAAACATCATAGGTGAATCTTCAGGAAGCGACCCAAGAGATCTCCGGATATGTTGGCAGTAAATACGGTCGTTGGATAATCCGAACACGTACGTACCTCGTACTACGTTTTTACCGATTTACAAGACAAGGTTGGCTTCTAGCAAAGCGCCATGCCTACCCAATTCTCCAGAATATTTCTTATTGGAATATTAGATCTTTATCAAGCGTAGTATACCGTAGTATCGCGTACATCGATCCAGTATCGGACGATCACATGTTAGGCCTGGGGCTGGAAAAGTGTCTGCCCCCCGTACGAAACATATATCGGACATCAAACACTAGTCTCTTTAAATCGGACAATCCTGACCTGGTCATATTGTCCCGACGGTTGCAACCTTTTATAGAGTACTAGTTCTGTATCCTGCGTGATCATCATCTCCATATGTCTGAAGTGATACTTCATCTCTTGACATCACTTCCAGTACACTACGATTCTCGATAAACCCAGAAGAGGCGTATACAGAATCAGTTAAAGCCCCGAACCACCAAAACCAAAGTTTATCGATTGTCGCAAGTACTAGCGATGCAAGTCTTAGGTTAAGACCATATACACCTACCCTGATGCGGCCTCCCATAGACACGCAGACATACTACCAATGGGATTCCGCGGGGTCTATCCAGAGCGAAGCTGTTTTCCGTACCATCGGTAAAACACAACCTCCTATCGCACTTGCATAAGTATCCAATACTTAAATATATGAGAACTATACCGTTGTGCCATCACAACTCGCACAAGTGTAATACTAGTCTATTCCGCATTATCGATGTCCGATCTCGGTAATACTCCGACTAGGGATATTTAATGATTAAACCTTTTATATTGATACTGTCTCATATCATCTCAATACAGAACTAATCATATGGACTTTTTCCATTAATATATCAAAGTAATAATTTTACAAAACGGCAAAAGGCAATTTCATTATCACATAGTTGACTTTGTACAATAATACAATATCATTTACAAAACAGTGACGCTATGGGTCATAATGTCTAATAATTTCGGTATATGATACTCATGCAAGTGTAATAGGAGGTTGTGTTTTATCAATGGTACGGGAAATAGTATCGCTCTGGATAGACCCCCTCAGAATTCCATTGGTAGTATGACTATGTGTCTATGGAAGTCCGAAATCAGGGTAGGTGTATTTTGTCTTAACCTGAGACTTGCACCGCTAATACTTGCTACAATCAATATACTTTGGTTGCGGTCGTCCAGGGCTTTAATAGGTTCTGTGTACGCCAATGCTTGGTATATTGAGAATCGTAGTGTGTTGGGTGTGATGTCAAGACGGAAGTGTGACTTCAGTCATATGGAGATGATGGTCACATAGGATACGGTACTAGTACTCTTAAGTATTGCAGTCATCGGGATGAAATGACAAGGTCATGTTTATCCGATTATAGAGACTAGTTACCAAACATCTGACATGTGCTTCGCACGGGGCAGACACAATTCCAGCCCCAGGCCTAGCACGTGATCATTCGATACTTGACAGAAATAAGCAATACTACGTATACTACGCCTGATATAGATCATTTATTCATGTAAGGATATTTTCGGAGAATTGGGTAGGCATGGCGCTTTGCTAGAGGCCAACCTTGTCTTGTAAATCGGTATAAACGTAATACTTGGTACTTACGTGTGCGGTTAGTCCGACGATCAAATTTACTGCCAACATATCCGGGGATCTCATGGGTCGCTTCCCAAAGATTCACCGATGACGTATGACTCGCACTCTAAATTAATCTGGGATTAATAAGAGAAGAGAGAGAAAATTAATCTGGGATTAATTGCAGAGATATTTTATCTGGGATAAAATATAATTAAAAGAGAGATAACTGTTAATTTGGAATTAATCTATTAATAATATATTTGATATATTAAACTAAGTTAGATTTCGATGCGGAATTAAAATTAGATTTTAATTCGGGCGGCGAATTAATTTAGAATTAATTCGTTAGCGACATGAATAGTGATTTCGCTAGGCGTAATCATTTAATTACAACGCAACAGAAAATTCATTAATTTTGAATTAGCGAACCCGAGCCCGCGATTGTTTGCGAGCGCATTCGCATTTCAAATTCGTGTGCGGCACGCAAGTCAAATCAAGCGTCAAATCATTAGTCACATCAAGCGTCAAATCAAATGTCACTTTGAGTGATGTGACAAGTTGTCACTTGAATGAGTGATGTGACTTGATGTGAGTTGTTGGAAAAGCTTTTGAAAGCTTGAAAGGCATTTATCAATTTTTAATTGATATTTGACTTTTGGAAATTGAGTTTTGAATTTAATTTTTTGTGTATTAGATACACTTTTCTTTTAACAACTCACACAACACAATTTTTATCATCTCTCTCTCTCTCCATATTCTCCTCTCTCTCTCGGCAGTTCACTGCATTTTTTTCTTCTGGTTTAGCTCAAAACCGAGCAGTGAAGGGAAGCACTAGAGTGGGATTTTGTGGCAAAATCACAAGTGCTAGCACACTTAGGAGACATGAGAAGGTGATAGAGAAGTCTACCCATGAGCCGGGAATCATTTGACGAAGCTTGGAGCTCAAAATAACTTGAAGATGGAACCGAAACCAATGAGCCGTGCAGTCCACTGCCGAGCAGATTTTCTATTTTTGTTCGCCTCCGCGTCGCTCAACCGATCGATGTGAGTATTCCGTAACTTCTTCGATTTGTATTCGCACATATTCATGCTTATTATTTATCTTGGGACCTTAATAGAAACCAACAATGGCATCTAGAGCAAGGTTTGAGCATGAAAACGTTTAGGGCTTAAAATTTGGGTAAAATGTTTTCAAGCATGATTTGGTTGAATTGGATGATTGAGTATGCTTAAAACATGTTGAATTGAAGATTGATTGGATCAATTTCATGAAATGGTGATTGGATCATTTTTTCCCCAAAATTTTATATTGGCCGAGAGTTTGGTGCCCTAATTGTCGTGGAATTTTTTGATTTTTTGTTCATTGGATGAATTAGAATCATATGGGGATATTGATTTAATGTCGAATTGGATTTAATTTGATTGAATTCAAATCGGACATAAAATGCCATATATTGCTGAGACATGTAGCATGTAAGATTGGGTTTGATTTTAATCAAAATGTGTTGGACATGTGATGAAGATGATGACCATGATTAATTGGGATAATTGGTGTTTTGGAAATATTGAATTGGTTAATTAATTGTTTTATACACTTTAGTTTAATTAAACATTAAATTTAGAATTTTTGTGTTTGGTTAAATGGGCTTAAAATTGGATTTGGGCCTTTAAAGTTGTTAATGGGCTTATTGGCTTTGTTGTACAAAGTTGGGTTTAGGAAAAATTTGTTGGATCCAATTAGGCCCAAAACCGCCTCCATGAAGCCCAAATACGACTTAATGGACCTTTAAAGTTTAATTGGGCCTAATGGGACAAAATTGATTTATAGGCTTATGGGGTAACTCCCGGATTGGATTTTGGTTATTCGGTTGGACCCGAGTTGACCAAAAGTCTACGCCTTAAGAAACTAATTAAAAGCCCATTAGACTTTAATTGAATTGACGTTGGACGTTAATCGGGCTTTGAGACCCGTAATGATTAAATTTGGAATTTAAGTCGTAAAGGTTCGTTAATAAAGTGTAGTATTTAATTTGGAATTAAATAGAGAATTAGTATTGAATTCATATTAAATTGGATTTAATGATGTAGTTTAATTTAATTCGAGAATTCGTACTTTGAAAACTTATTCGTAAAACGAGTTTGACTCGAGCAAAATCAAATCGTTGTTTGAACATTGGATGATCACTAATTATCAGATTAATTAATTTGATTAGATTGATTGATAACATGCTTGTGTGAATACATGGTTGCGATGCATGAATAATGTATATCGGATGGATATTAGATGGGTGGGACAATTTTAGAAATTGTTGTATTAAATTTGATTTATTAATTGGACCTGCTTGTCCAGCCTTATCACCTTCATATTCTTTGTATTCTCTTCTCACCTATTCCCCTCAATGTAAATGAGGTTTCCTTAGAAGTGTAGTGTAATGGGTAGAAGTAATACATGTGCTAGCTGGAGAGAGAAAGGGAGAGATTTGATCTAGGATCAATGTGTAAAGTATCCATCCGCATATCATTATTATTTTATTATACGCGCTTTATTATGTGTTTAGAATGCATGTTTAAGGGTGTATGATGATGAGACCTTAACAAAGATAATAAATTTGTTGCCAATTGCACTCGAAAACCCTCGCAAATATTAAGCGTATTTTCTTTCATTGAGTGATTCTCACTCAAAATCCGAGACTGGCATTGGCTTGTTGGCCAAAGTCAAGGCCTTTGTCCGTCGAGGATGTGTTTGAATCATGAGAGCTTTGTTCCATATTGGTGTCTTGTCCAAGTTGGGGTTTGTTGGCCAAAGTCAAGACCACTTCTTTTCCATCGACATTGATTACAAAGCTTTCCATGGTCAATGGGTCGCGCTTGACTGGGATCACTAAGTTTGTTGTGCCAAAGCCAAGGCTTAGTTGATTCAGAGGAAAAATGTTAGGTAATACATTGGATGTATTGGCATATATAAGATATATGTTTCGGACTTGGATGTCCCCCTACAGGATCTAGGAATTGGATTGGATCCAATCGATCTTAGAGATCTACCTAGTTAATTATCATACAATTTGTTGGCCAAAGTCAAGATTGTGTGATATTTAACGGGATCCTAGCCCACTAGGAAACGCGGTTTCCCAAGTACTCGACAGAGGGTTAGAGGCTCCCCGAAAAATAGTGGGAGGTAAGAATTGAATTTGCAATATTCGTTTAATTACTTGCCATACGCGCTCAAACAAATATCAGTCGTCAAATATATTAAATGTTAGTTGGACTAATATTTAATCGTTGTTTTAATTAATAGTTGGACTATATTCAAACAATTCATTTATAGTTGATTTTATAATTGGATTATAGTAATCAATATAATTGATTTAATCTATTAAATTATAGTTGATTAAATAGTTGGACTATTGTAATTATTATATTTAATATTACATAAATCGTTGATTAAATAGTTGGACTATTAAAATCAAGATGTAATTGAAAGATTGACGTTTAATACATAATCCTAGGGAAAATGTATTTCATTGGTTTAATTTTCAAAATTGGGAATAAATTTCAGGATGGTCCTGGAAAATAATAAGTTACTTTATTTGATAAAATAACATATTATGCCTAAGCCCGAAGTTAAGCAAATAGTAGAGCATAATCTTTGGAAGATTTATGTAATGACAACTAAAGTGTTTAATCTATTAAGCTTGTCGCAGTAGACTCCTTAATTTCTGAATCATAACTAAGGATTAGATCCTTAAAGTATGATAATGAAATTGAAGGATCTTCAAAGAATCTATCCTTAGAATCTTAGAAGTACTAAATTGTAAAAATAACTATTGGAGAGTTAATGACTATTCTCAAGGAGACAAAGTCAAAGTTTGCAATTAGGCAAGTAGCGCAAGGCGCACCTTACTTCGATATTCTAGAAGCCCAAGGTTTGGCCAAAGGCTTTTGGAGTGTTGAAACTGGCAAAGGCAAAATCATTATAGTCTTATGGGAAGATAAAAGGACATATCCCAAAATGTCTACCTAAATGTGGAAAACGGAATCGCGGAAGCGTGACTGCCATTTTGGACAAAGCAGACATGAAGGAATTGAAGAATGAGCAAGGCTCTCACTTCAAAGATGTTTGTCAAATTATGTTCATTACTAGTATTAAAATTAGATTTTAAATACTTAATGTGGTACATAAAATATATGAATTGATGTTCAGAATCTGTTTTGAACAGGATACTGACTTCAATTGAGATAAATCTGCGAATTGGAAATGGGACTAAATTCGCTGTTTTAACCGTAGATACCCAAGTTTAGGAACTACCTTCGGATGTGTACCTAAATTTGGAAACTTTTATAATGTAACTAGTTTGACTAGATACATTATCTTTATATCGGTGTTTAATCCGTTGCGGATGAACCTTTATATTCTTGAAAACACTAAAGTGTTTTATTATATAAAGATGATCTTGAGATAAACACATTAGATGTGAATAACAGAATTTATATTTTGAATATAAATAAATCTCAAATATATAACATGACAAACAAACAGTTCAAACTGATTAGATAAGATGAAACATTATTGTGGCATTGTTGTCTGGGACACAATCAAACAAGACTCGTATATCCATACTTTTGAAGAGTGGGTACTCGGACTAATTTGATTCTATTCAAATAAAGTCTAGGAATCTAGTTAATTGGGCAAAGTGCCTAAAACACTATTTACTTGGTAAAAGTGTAAAAGCCACCTATCTGTTAGCCCTAGTTTATAGTGAAGCAAGTGGGCCCATGTCTAGCTAGGCTAGAGATGGATATAGATGTTTCGTGACCTATACGGATGTGGCATCGCGTTATGGTTATGTGTTTCTTTTGAAGAACACAAATCAGAAAATTTTATAGTTTCGACACGAAATAGACAAACAGACCTGCTAAAGTATTAAACCGTCACGGTAAGACCGTAATGGAAAATACTTAAGCAATAAGTTTCTCATATACTTGAAAGAGTATATTATTCTTTCAATGAGGACTCCTCCCGGAACACGTCAGTTTGACGGTGTGTCCGAACAGAGTAACCGAATTATGTTAGACATGATAAGGTTAATCATGAGTCACTCTGAGCTACCATTTCCTTCAACGGATAAGAATAAGCAGTGCAAGAACTTATTTAGAATAAGGTTCCATAAAAATCTATTTGACAGATATCATATTAGATATGAACAGGAAAGAAACCGGGTTTCTCACTCCTGAAAATTTGGGAATGCTGGGCACGTGTTTGGATGATACCAAACTAGAACCCAAATTGGATAAATGCCAATTGTCGGTTATCCTAGGGATACCAAAGTATAGTACTTATACAAACTCACGAGTGAGAGAATAATGTAATTGTTGCTCACCATGCGGTTTTCCTAAGAGGAATACCGATATGCAGTGGTAAGTGGGAGGATAGTAAAACTCGATGAAAATTAGAGTAATACTATTCTAGGCACCGAATCTTAATGGAACACAAATAGTTCATCAAGGTTGAAACTACACCAGTAATCTTCGTATACACAAGAACCGCGTATGTCGGAGAGAGTCAGAAAACAACCTGGGGTATAGGTTTCTGATCTCACCTCATAAAGATGTCAATCTTATTGAGGTATACCAACTGACTACGTATGAGGAAGTGATACAAGGTATCGACCCCCTATTATGGAAAAGTGCCATATAATCCGAAATGGATTCCATGTATATCAACAAGTTTGGATACTAGTTGATGTACCGCAAGGCATTGTGCCTATTGGTACTATAAGTCTTCAAGGAAGACATACATGGAAGGCAACATACCAACGTACTAAGCTAGGCTTGTAGCGGAAAGGTATTGTTATCAACATTATGTCGATTACGATTCAACATTTTACCTGTTGCCATGATAAATCCATTTGGATAATGCTTGCTAATGCTTCATGTTTCATTTGTGAAATATGTCAGCTTAACGGGAAAATCGCTTTCCTGAAAAGGAAACCTTTTGGAGGATGTTTATTACATCCTGACGGTTTTGTCCTACCCAAAACTAGCAAACAAGGATTGCAGGTTATTCGATCCATATTTGGATTGAAGAAAGCATTAGGTTCTTGGAATTATCGTTTTGATGTATTCATAATAGTTTATGATTTAATTCAAAACGAAATGATTCTTATGTATATAAGAGGGTTAGTGGGAGCACACTGACAACAAATGATGTCCTATAAATAATGATAATATATGTCATTTCTTGGAAATGATATTCCCATAAATAACAATCGATGAAAGCTTGATTCGAGAAAACTCTCCGAGAATCCGTACATTGAAAAATGTATGTGACCTGGTCTCTCATTGTTGAAAAATGATTTGGAATTATTTTCCCCAAATTTTAAGCCCTAAAATTGAATGTTACACTTCTTTAATAAACCTTTACGATTTAAATTCAAATTTAATCGTAACGCGTCTCAAATACCGATTACGTCCAACGTCAATTCAATTAAAGTCCAATGGGCTTTTAATTGATTTCTAAAGGCGTGGACTTTTGGTCAACTCGGGTCAAACCGATAACCAAAGTCCAATCCGGGATTTACCCATAAGCCCATAAATCAATCTTGGCCCATTAGGCCCAATTGAACTTTAAAGGTTCATTGCCGCATTTGGGCTTTATGGGTTAAGTTTTGGGCCCAATTGGATCCAATCCATTTGGCCTAAACCCAACTTGATAAATCAAGCCCAATAGGCCCAAATACAACATTGAAGCCCAATATCAAAATAGGCCCAATTAATTAAATATACAAAATCCAATTTCATATTCAATTAAACTAAAGTGTTATTACATGATTAATCAACTAAATCAACATTTATAAACACCTAAATTAGTCCAATTAATCATACTCAATTCATTATTATATGTCCAACACACAAATTGAAAAATCAAACCCATTTACATGCTACAAAGCTCTCGGCCAAGGAGGGATTTTGTGTTCCGATTCGGTTTCAATCCAATCGAACCCACAATCGACATTAATCACCATCCAATTTGATTTTCATCACATCCAATGTCACAAAATCAAAATTACCAAGACATTTGAGGGCATACACCAATTCGGCCAACATGAGAATTTTGGGGATTTATGTTCAATTCAAAGTACAATCCAATTGACCATAAAATAACATCATCCTACATGATTCTAACTATCAAATGAACCAAAAACAAAAATTCCAAGAATCCAAAATCATCCATCAGATGATATGGAAGTATATATCTGGATCGTCGATGAGGCTTTGTTCCATATCGGTGTCGTGTCCAAGTTGTGGTTTGTTGGCCAAAGTCAAGACCACTTCTTGTCCATTGACATTGATTACGAAGCTTCCATTTCAATGGGTCCGCGCTTGACTGGGATCACTAGGTTTGTTGTGCCAAGCCAAGGCCTAGTTGATCAGAGGAAAAAGGTTAGGGTATACATTCGATGTATAGGCATATATAAAATATATGTTTGGGACTTGGATGTCCACCTACTGGATCTAGGAGTTGGATGAGATCCAATTGATCTTCGAGATCTACTTAGTAATTATCATACAATTTGTTGGCCAAAGTCAAGATTGTGTGATATTTAACGGGATCCTAGCCCACTAGGAAACACGGTTTCCCGAGTACTCGACAGAGGGTTAGAGGCTCGACGAAAAATAGTGGGAGGCAAGTATTGATTTGCAACATTCGTTCGAATACTCGCTAAACGCGCTCATCTATATTTTACTCGTCTTATTAATTAAAAGTATTAGTTGGACTAATATTTTAAGTTGTTTTAAAAATATATATAATTGGACTATATACAAACTCATTCAATATATAGTTATTTTGTAATTGGATTATAGTAATCAATATAATTGAATTAAAATGATAGTTGATTTTATAATTAGATTATAGTAATCAATATTAAACTTATAGTTGATTAAAAATTGGATTATTGTAATCATTATAATAAATAGTACTTTATTAAATTGATTAAATAGTTGGACTATTAAAATCAAGAAAAGAATTGAAAAGTTGAATATTTAAAATATATAATTGGATTAAATGTTTTAAATGATTAATTTTCATATTGGGAATTCATAATAGGTTACTTTATTGGATAAAATAACTTGTTATATCTAGGCCATAATTAAGCAAATAAGTATCGAGATACAAAATCTTTGGAAGATTATGTGATGATGACTTTAGTGCTTAATTAATATACTTATCATAAATCTATTTTAGATTTAAAAGTATTAAATTGCAATTAATAATTCTTAGAGAATTGATTTGACTATTTAGAGGTGAAAAGTCAAAGTTTGCAATTGGGCGTGTGCACAAGGTGCACATCGTTTCGATATTCCGAAACCCAAGGCTTGGCAAAGGTTTGTGAAATATTGAAAAGATAATTGACATATCCCAAAGTGACTACCATTTGGATCTGGAAGACACGAAGGAATTAAAGAAAGGGCGAGACTCTGACTTTAAAATATTTGTCAAAGTTATGTTCACTACTAGTATTGAAATTGGATTTTAAATACTTAGTGTGGTACATAAAATATATGTATTGATGTTCAGAATCCGCTATGAGCTGGATACTGACTTCAAGCCGAGATTTCTCTGCGAATTAGAAAGGACGAAAGTCGCTGTTTGACCGTAGATACCTAAATTT
>SKCR01012838.1:0-11802 GCA_019454045.1 Zanthoxylum bungeanum
GGAATACTAAGTTATGAGTTTCAAGATTACTTGAAAGATATGGTATTCTTTCGCAGTGGACTCCTCCTGGAACACCGCAATTAAATGGTGTGTCCGAACGGAGAAACCGCACCTTGTTGGACATGGTAAGGTCAATGATGAGTCGCACTGAGCTACCAATATTATCCTTCTGGGGATACGCATTAAACAGTGCTATACTTATTTTGAATAAGGTACCGTCGAAGTCTATTGAACAGACTCCATATGAGATATGGACAGGAAGGAAACCAGGTTTCTCTTTCCTGAAGATTTGGGGATGCTGGGCATATGTTAAACGTTTGGAAGGTACCAAACTTGAACCCAAATCTGATAAATGCCTTTTCGTAGGATATCCTAGGGAAACCAAAGGATATTACTTCTATCACCCCAAGAGAACAAAGTATTTGTTGCTCTACATGCATTTTTCCTTGAGAAGGATTTTATAAATGCAGTGGTAAGTGGGAGGAAAGTAGAACTCGATGAAGATCGAAGTGATACTGTTCCTGGCAATGAATCAATCGACGGAAGCAAGAACAGACCGTCCGGGATGAGTCTGTACCACAAACTTCACATACACAAGGACCGCGTAGGTCGGAGAGAGTCAGAACAGTACCTGAGAGGTATGGGTTCCTGATCTCACCTCATGTAGATATTATCTTATTGAGGACAATGAGCCGGCTACGTATGAGGAAGCGATACGAAATATCGATTCCGCTTTATGGCAAGAAGCCATGAAGTCCGAGATGGATTCCATGTACGCCAACCAAGTTTGGACACTGGTTGATGCACCAGAAGGCGTAAAGCCTATTGGATGCAGATGGATCTTCAAGAAGAAGACCGACATGGATGGCAACGTTCAAACGTACAAAGCTAGGCTTGTAGCGAAGGGGTATCGTCAACAATACGGTATTGATTATGACGAAACCTTCTCACCCGTTGCCATAATTAAATCCATTCGGATAATGCTTGCAATAGCTGCATATTTCGACTTCGAGATATGGCAGATGGACGTTAAGACCGCTTTCCTTAACGGAACCTTTTGGAGGATGTTTATATGCAACAGCCTGACGTTTTTATCGTGCCAAGACTTGCAAACAGGTTTGTAAGTTAAATCGATCCATTTATGGATTGAAGCAAGCATCACGGTCATGGAATCAGCGTTTTGATGAGATCATAAAAGAATATGATTTCGTGCAAAACGCAGATGACCCTTGTGTATACAAGAAGGTTAGTGGGAGAGCACTTACTTTTATTGTCCTTTATGTCGACGACGTATTGCTTATAGGCAATGACATTCCCATGCTACGTCGGAACGTTGGCTGGTCAGGCTTTTCTTATTAAATTCTCCATGAAAGATCTGGAGAAGCAGCCTTTATTCTTGGAATAAAAATCTACCGGGATAGATCTAGGAAGCTGCTTGGACTCTCCCAGAGTACATACATTGATAAAGTGTTGAAGCGATTCAACTTGGAACAATCCAAGAGGGGATTGGTTCCAATGGTACGTGGTACCTCTCTGTCTAAGGACATGTGTCCTAAGACTCAGGAAGAGAGAGACAACATGAGTCGGATATCGTTCGCCTCGGCAGTCGGATCGATCATGTATGCCATGATATGTACACGACCTGATGTCTCATATGCTTTGAGCATGTGTAGTCGCTATCAGGCCGATCCAGGTGAAGGTCACTGGATACAGTTAAGAATATCCTAAAGTATCTTAAACGAACTAAGGATGCTTTCTTAATATATGGAGGTGGAGAACTTGCGGTATCTGGGTATACCGATGCAAGTTTCCAAACCGACAAGGATGACTACAGGTCACAATCCGGGTACATTTATTGTTTGAATAACGGAGCAGTGAGCTGGAAATCTTCCAAGCAAGATACTGTTGCCGATTCAACAACAGAACGGAGTACATCGCGCATCTGAAGCAGCAAAGGAGGCAGTTTGGATCAGAAAGTTCCTAATCGGATTAGGAGTAGTTCCTTAGCAGCAGAGCCCGTTCCATTGTATTGTGACAATAACGGGGCTATAGCGCAGGCTAAGGAACCAAGGTCTCATCAACGGTCCAAGCATGTTCTTCGACGTTACCATCTGATTCGGGAGATTATACATCGTGGCGATGTAAAGGTCGAGAAGGTCACATCAGATGATACCATTGCAGATCCGCTGACGAAGGCTGTTCTTCAGCAAGTTTTTGAACTACACATACATAGTTCGGGCATTAGATGCTTGAGTGACTGGCTATAGGCCAAGTGGGAGATTGTTAGACATTATGTCCCATAGCGTCACTGTTTGTAAATGATATTGTATTATTGTACAAAATTAACTATGTGATAATGAAATTGCCTTTTGCCGTTTTGTAATGTTATTTACTTTGATATATAAATGGCGAAAGTCCATATGATTAGTACCGGATTGAGATGATATGAGACAGTATCAATCCATAAAGGTTTAATCATTAAATATCCCTAGTCGTAGTATTATCGAGATCGGACATCGATAATGCGGAATAGACTAGTATTGCGCTTGTGCACGTTGTGAGGGCACAACGGCATAGTTCTCATATATTTAAGTATTTGATACTTATGCAAGTGCGATAGGAGGTTGTGTTTTACCGATGGTACGGAAAACAGCTTCGCTCTGGATAGACCCCGCGGAATCCCATTGGTAGTATGTGTCTGCGTGTCTATGGGAGGCCGCTTCAGGGTAGGTGTATATGGTCTTAACCTGAGACTTACATCGCTAGTACTTGCGACAATCGGTAAAATTTGGTTTTGGTGGTTGGGGACCTTAACCGGTTCTGTGTACACCTCTTCTGGGTTTATCGAGAATCATAGTGTACTGGATGTGATGTCAAGATGGAAGTATCGCTTCAGACATATGGAGGATGATCACGCAGGGCACAGAACTAGTACTCTATAAAAGGTTGCAACCGTCGGGACAATATGACCAGGTCAGGATTGTCCGATTTAAGAGACTGGTTGCTTGATGTCCGATATATGTTTCGTACGGGGCAGACACATCTCCAGCCCCAGGCCTAGCATATGATCATCCGATACTGGATCGATGTACGCAATACTACGGTATACTACGCTTGATACAGATCTTATATTCCTATAAGAATATTTCTGGAGAATTGGGTAGGCATGGCGCTTTGCTAGAAGCCAACCTTGTCTTGTAAATCGGTAAAGACGTAGTACGAGGTACATACGTGTTCGGATTATCCGACGACCGTATTTACTGCCAAAATATCCGGAGATCTCTTGGGTCGCTTCCTGAAGATTCACCTGTGATATTTGATTCGGACTTAATTAATCTTGGATTAATTGCGGAGAAACTTTATCTTGGATACAGTGCCTAATTTAGAGAGAGAACGATTAATTTGGAATTGATCGATAAAATTATTGTATTCGATATAATAATCGAAATTCGATTTCAACGCGAAATTAAAATTAGATTTTAATTCGGGCATACGAGTTAATTTAGAATTAATTTGTTAGCGACGTAAATAATAATTTCGCCAGGCGCAATTATTATTTAAATTCGGTTTAATTAACGTCACGACGTAAGCTCGGTATTTCGGAAATATCGAACCCGAACGCGTGAGTGGACGTGGGCCCACTTTCATTGGGAAACGTGTGGGGCCCACATGACACTTGTCATTATATGCATTATTTGATAGATAAGGCATTGCATGGTGATAGTGTGCATAACACTCAAAGGCATTGCATGGTGATAGTGTGCATTACACTCAAATGTTTTGCATGGAGTTTGAGTGTTTGACACTCTAAGCCATTGCATGGTTTGTGTCATAGATTTATTATTAATTTAATAAATTATGGCATAAAATAAATTGATTTTTGGTAAAACAAAATCAATTACACAAAACTCTTTCTCTCTCAAATTTCTTACAATTGCCGTGAATCACCATTGACAAGGGCAAGGAAGATTTGATCTTCTATTCTCCATTTTTGCTAGCACAAGCAAGGGATCAAAAGAGGTGATAGGGAAACCATCAAAGAGCTTGGAATACAAAAGCTTGGAGATTCAAGTCTTCTTCCTCCTCTTGGCCGAATCTTCCAACACTTGGAGCTTCCACCATTTGATCATCTTCTTCATCACATAGCTTTGTAAGTATGATTCCGCCATGCTTCAAGTCTTTTATATATATTCAAATATAGTATTTCATATGCTTAATCTTTGTTTGGGACATATTATAGAAACCAACATGCGTGTCCAGCCTTATCACCTCCTATTCTTTGTATTCTCTTCTCAAATATTTTAAATGATTTAATTTTCAAATTGGGAATAAATAATAGGTTACTTTATTTGATAAAATAACTTATTATACCTTAAGCCCAAAATTAAGCAAAATAAGTAGAGCATAAAATCTTTGGAAGATTTATGTGATGATGACTTTAGTGCTTAATTTAATATACTTGTCATAAATCTAATTTTAGATTTAAGAAGTATTAAAATTGCAATTTATAATTCTTGGAGAATTAATTGACTATTCTAGAGGAGATAAAGTCAAAGTTTGCAATTGGGCATGTAGCACGAGGTGCACATCGTTTCGATATTCTAAAAACCCAAGGCTTGGCCTAAGGTTTCTGAAATATTGAAAAGGATAATTGACATATCCCAAAGTGACTACCATTTGGATATGGCAGACACGAAGGAATTAAAGAAAGGGCAAGGCTCTTACTTTAAAAATGTTTGTCTTAGTTATGTTCACAACTAGTATTGAAATTAGATTTTAAATACTTAGTGTGGTACATAAAATGTATGTATTGATGTTCAGAATCTGCTTTGAGCAGGATACTGACTTCAAGCTAAGATTGCTCTGCGAATCGGAAACGGGACGAAAGTCGCTGTTTCGACCGTAGATACCTAAGTTTAGGAACTACCCTTCGGGTGTGTACTTAAATTAGGAACTGTTATAATGTAACTAGTTTAACTAGAGACATTATCTCTATATCAGTGCTTAATCCATTGTGGATAAACCTTTATATTCTAGAACACTAAGTGTTTCATTATATAAAGATGATACTAAGATAAAGACTTATTTGTGGCATTGTTGTCTGGGACACAATTATACAAGACTCGTATATCCACACTTTTGAAGAGTGGATACTAAGACTGATTTGACTATTCAAATAAAGTCTACGAATCTAGTTTGTTATGTAAAGTACCTAAAACACTGTTTACTTGGTAATAGTGTAAGTGCCACTGATCTGTTATATCTATTATAATCATTATAATATATATAGTACTACTAATCGTTGATTAAATAGTTGGACTATTGTAATCAAGATAAAATTGAAAAGTTGGATATTTAAAATATAATCTGGGATTAAAATATTTTAAATAATTAGGAATAAATAATAGGTTACTTTATTTGATAAAATAACTTATTATACCTTAAGCCCAAAATTAAGCAAAATAAGTAGAGCATAAAATCTTTGGAAGATTTATGTGATGATGACTTTAGTGCTTAATTTAATATACTTGTCATAAATCTAATTTTAGATTTAAGAAGTATTAAAATTGCAATTTATAATTCTTGGAGAATTAATTGACTATTCTAGAGGAGATAAAGTCAAAGTTTGCAATTGGGCATGTAGCACGAGGTGCACATCGTTTCGATATTCTAAAAACCCAAGGCTTGGCCTAAGGTTTCTGAAATATTGAAAATGATAATCGACATATCCCAAAGTGACTACCATTTGGATATGGCAGACACGAAGGAATTAAAGAAAGGGCAAGGCTCTTACTTTAAAAATGTTTGTCTTAGTTATGTTCACAACTAGTATTGAAATTAGATTTTAAATACTTAGTGTGGTACATAAAATGTATGTATTGATGTTCAGAATCTGCTTTGAGCAGGATACTGACTTCAAGCTAAGATTGCTCTGCGAATCGGAAACGGGACGAAAGTCGCTGTTTCGACCGTAGATACCTAAGTTTAAGAACTACCCTTCGGGTGTGTACTTAAATTAGGAACTGTTATAATGTAACTAGTTTAACTAGACATTATCTCTATATCAGTGCTTAATCCATTGTGGATAAACCTTTATATTCTAGAACACTAAGTGTTTCTTTATATAAAGATGATACATGGAAGGCAACATACCAACGTACAAAGCTGGGCTTTTGACGGAAAGGTATCGTTATCAACATTGTGTTAATAATGGTTCAACCTTTTACCTGTTGCCATGGTAAATCCATTTTGAAGATGCTTGTGATAACTGCGTATTTCATTTATGAAATGTGTCAGTTATAGATCAAAATCGCTTTCCTGAAAAGGAAACCTTTTGGAGAATGTTTATAACATTATGACGATTTTGTATAACCAACAAACGAGGTTTGCGGGTTATTCGATCCATGTTTTGGATTAATGCAAGCATAAGGTTCTTGGAACTGTCGTTTTGAAATAATCATAATGGTTTATGATTTGACTCAAAATGAAATAATTCTTATGTATATAAGGAGGTTAGTGGGAGAGCGCACTGACAGTGAAATTCCCATATAGCAATTGATGAAAGCTTGGCTTTCAATAGAAATTCTCCGTAGAATTATGGGGAGTAACAACCTTTATTCGAGGAATAAAAATCTACTGGGATAGATTTGGAGTTGGTTAACACTCTCTGGAAATTGTACATTTAAAATGTACTTGATTTGGTGTCTCATACGCTTGGAGCATATGGAGTCACAATCGGGTCAATCCAAGTGATAGTCACTTATTGAAGATTAAGAACATCTGTTAGTATCTGAGAGAACTAAAGATGTTGTCTTAAACTATGGAGATGGAGAACTTGAAGTGACTGGGATCACTGCTGCAAGTTTCCAAACAATTAAATATTGTGGTACTATAAAGTTTGAACACTGGGACAGTGAGCTGGAAATCTTCCGAGCAAGATAACTGTTGCCGAATAAACAACAAATGCGGATTATTGCTGCAGCTGAGGCAGCAATAGAAGCCATTTGGATCGAAAATAAATCTAATTAGATTAGATATAGTTCTTTTAGCAGCTGAGCTAGGCGTCAGCACATGCTAAGGAATTAAGGGTCTCATCGACGATCCAGATATACACTTATATATCATCTGATTCGTTAGGATCATACATCGTGGCGATGTGATGATCGTGTAAATCGCGTCAGACGATAATTAAGCAAATCCATTGACGAAAATCTTTTCTCAGCAATTTGAGCGAACCGTACATAGTTCGGGTGTTAGACACTCGAGTGACTGGCTATGTGCCAAGTGGGAGATTGTTGGATAATATGACCCATAGCGTCACTATTTGTACAGATCACGGTGTTGTTGTACAAATTAACTATGTGACAAGGAAATTGCACTCTCATCATTTGTGATTAGATCACCATAGATGTATAAATGAAGAGAGGTCCATATGATTAGTTCCTGGATTGAGATGATATGAGACAGTATCAGTCCACGAAGGATTAATCATTAAATATCCCTAGCCGGAGTATTATTGAGACACGACATCGATAATGCGGAATAGGCTAGTATTGCACTTGTGCGCGTTGTGAGGGCACGACGGCATAGTTCTCATATATTTAAGTATTGGATACTTATGCAAGTGCGATAGGAGGTTGTGTTTCACCGATGGTACGGGAAACAGCTTCGCTCTGGATAGACCCCTCGGAATCCCATTGGTATTATGACTATGTGTCTATGGGAGTCCGACATCAGGGTAGGTGTATTTGGTCTTAACCTGAGACTTGCACCGCTAATACTTACGATAATCGGTAGACTTTGGTCTTGGTGGTACAGGGCTTTAACCGGTTCTGCGTACACCACTTCTGGGTTTATCAGAGAGTCGTAGTGTATTGGGTGTGATGTCAAGACGGAAGTATCACTTCAGTCATAGTGGAGATGATGTCACGCAGGATACGGTACTAGTGCTCTTGAAAGATGCGCATCCAATCATGATTTTATGACCAGGTCATGAATATCTGATTATAGAGACTAGTTACCAGACATCCGACATGTGCTTCGGACGGGGCAGACACTTATCCAGCCCCAGCCCTAGCACGTGACTATCCGATACTGGGCCGATATACACAATACTACGGTATACTACGCTTGATACAGATCTATATATATTCCTGTAAGAATATTTCTGGAGAATTGGGTAGGCATGGCGCTTTGCTAGAAGCCAACCTTGTCTTGTAAATCGGTACAAACGTAGTACGAGGTACTTACGTGTTCGGATAGTCCGACGACCGTATTTACTGCCAACATATCCGGAGATCTCATGGGTCGCTTCCTGAAGATTCACCGATGACGTATGACTCACACTTTAATTAATCTGGGATTAATTAGAAGAGAGAGAAAATTAATCTAGGATTAATTACGGAGATATTTTATCTCGGATAAAATATCGTTAAAGAGAGAGAACGATTAATTTGGAATTAATCGATAAAATAATATATTCGATATATTATAAGAAATTGGATTTCGAAGCGGAATTAAAATTAGATTTTAATCGTTAGCGACGTAAATAGTGATATCGCTAGGCGTAATCGTTTAATTATGACGCAACAGAAAATTCGTTAATTTGGAATTAGCGAACCCGAGCCCGGGATTATTTGCGAACGCATTCGCATTTCGATTTTGAGTGCGGCACGTAAGTCAAATCGTGCGTCAAATCGCTAGTCACATCAAGCGTCGAATCAAATGTCACTTTGAGTGATATGACATGTTGTCACTTGATTTGAGTGATTGATGTAGAAGTTGAAAAAGCAACTTTTGCTTTTTGCTTTTTGACTTTAGCATTTAAAGAAAAGTAAAATATATGGTAAATGGTTTTAATTTTGAAAAAATATAAAAACCTATTACATTTTATTTTCTTTTTACTTTTTCTCTCACCTTTTACGCATCTCTTCCTCTCCCTCTCTTTTCTCTCCTTCTTCCACTTTCGGCTTGGAGCCGATTTCTTCTCCAAAAATTTCTGGTTTGACCGAAATTTTGAGAAGCTAATGAAGAATAGTAGTGCTAGCACACACATGGGTTATATTATGGTGATAGGGAAACGAATTTGTTAGCTTGGAAAGCTTGAAGCTTGGGGCTTCAATGGAGTCTTTCATGGCCGATTTTTGGAGCATCAAAACAGCCCCCACCGTGCAGTCCACTGCAGTTCAAGAAGGCCCAAAACCGAGCTTGATGGAGGCAGAAACATGAAGTGCGCATTTGGTCCATCTTTGATGCATCTCTACCGATCCATGTGAGTTTTTCCGCACCTCATTTGGTTGTATTCTACTTGTTTTTATGCATGATTTATGATCTTGGGACTTGATTGAAACTCAACAATCTCACCTCGTGTGGATATTAATCTTATTGAGGTAGATGAGCCGGCTACGTATGAGGAAGCGATACAAGCTATCGACTCCGGTTTATGGCAAAATTCCATGAATTCTGAAATGGATTCCATGTACACCAACCAAGTTTGGAAACTGGTTGATGCACCAGAAGGCGTAAAGCCTATTGGTTGCAAATGGGTCTTCAAGAAGAAGACTGACATGGATGGCAACGTACAAATGTACAAAGCTAGGCTTGTAGCGAAAGGGTATCGTCAACGACATGGTGTCGATTACGATGAAAATTTTTCACTCGTTGCGATGATTTAAATCCATTAAGATAATGATTGCTATTGCTGCATATTTCGATTATGAGATATGGTAGATGGACGTCAAAACCGCTTTCCTTAATGGAAACCTTTTGGAGGATGTTTTTATGTAACAGCCTGACGGTTTTGTCGTACCAAGACTTGAAAACAAGGTTTGTAAGTGAAATCGATCCATTTATGGATTGAAGCAAGCATCACATTCTTGGAAACAACGTTTTGATGAGATCATAAAAGAATATGATTTCGTTCAAAATGAGGATGATCCTTATACATATAAGAAGGTTAGTGGGAGCGCACTGACATTCATTGTCCTTTACGTTGATGATGTATTGCTTATTTGCAATGACATTCCCATGTTAATATCGGTGAAAGCTTGGCTTTCATTAAAATTCTCCATTAAGGATCTGGGAGAAGCAGCCTTTCTTCTAGGAATAAAGATCTACCGGGATAGATCTAGAAAGCTGCTTGGACTCTCCCAGAGCACGTACATTGACAAAGTGTTGAAGAGATTCAACATGGATCAGTCCAAGAGGGGACTGTTGCCAGTGTCACATTGCGTCACTCTATCTAAGGACATGTGTCCTAAAACTGAAGATGAGAGAGACAACATGAGTCAGATACCATTCGCCTCGGCAGTCGAATCGATCATGTATGCCATGATATGTATGTGACCTGATGTCTCGTATGCTTTGAGCATGTGTAGTCGCTATCAGGCCGATCCAGGTGATGGTCACTGGATGGCGGTTAAGAATATCCTTAAGTATCTTAGACGAACTAAGGATGCTTTCTTAATCTATGGAGATGGAGAACTTAAGGTAACTGGGTTTACCGATGCAAGTTTCCAAACCGATAAAGACGACTAGAAGTCGCAATCCGAGTACATGTTTTGCTTGAATAATGGAGCAGTAAGCTGGAAATTTTCCAAGCAAAAGACTGTTGCCGATTCAACAACTGAAGCGGAGTATATTGCTATAGCTGAAGTAGCAAAAGAGGCAGTTTTGATCCGTAAATTCCTAATTGGATTAGGAGTAGTTCCGTTAGCAGCTGAGCCTGTTCCATTGTATTGTGACAATAACGGGGCTATAGCGCAGGCTAAGGAACCGCGGTCTCATCAACGATCCAAGCATGTTCTTCGATGTTTCCATTTGATTCGTGAGATCATACATCGTAGCGATGTGAAGATCGAGAAGGTCGCATGAGAGGAAAACATTGCAGATCCGCTGACGAAAGCTATTCCTCAGTAAAAGTTTAAGCGACATATACATAGTTCAGGTATTAGATGATGTGAGTGACTGGCAATAGGCCAAGTGGGAGATTGTTAGACAATTATGACCCATAGCGTCACTATTTGTAAAAGACATTGTGGTTTTTGTACAACTTAACTTTGTAGCAATGGAAATTGCATTTTATCATTTTGTAATTTGATTACTTAAATATATAAATGATAAAAGTCCTTATGATTACTTCCGGATTATAAGATATGAGACAGTATCAATCCATAACGGTTTAATCATTAAATATCCCTAGTCGTAGTATTATCGAGATTGGACATCGATAATGCAGAATAGACTAGTATTGAACTTGTGCATGTTATGGAAGCGTAACAACATAGTTCTCATATATTTAAGTATTGGATACTTATGCAAGATTGATAGAAGGTTGTGTTTACCGATGGTACGGAAATAGCTTCGCTCTGGATAGACCACGCGGAATCCCATTGGTAGTATGACTATGTGTCTATGGGAATCCGCATTAGGATAGATGTATTTAGTCTTAACCTGAGACTTGAATCGCTAATACTTGCGACAATCAATACGCTTTGGTTTTGGTCGTCCGGGACATTAACAGGTTCTGTGTATGCCTCTTCTGGGTTTATTGAGAATGTAGTGTATTGGGTGTGATGTCAAGATGAAAGTATCACTCATCATATGGAGATGATGATCACGCAGGGATACAGAACTGGTAATCTAAATTGGTTGCAACCATCGGGATAATATGACAAGATCATGATTATCCGATTAAGAGACTAGTTGCTTGTTATCCGATATATGCTTCGTACGGGGCAAACACTATTCAGCCCTAGGCCTTGCATGTGACATCCAATACTATATCGTAATACGCAATAATAC
>SKCR01012839.1:0-11818 GCA_019454045.1 Zanthoxylum bungeanum
CATTGAATAGTGCAATACTTATTTTGAATAAGGTACCGTCAAAGTCTATTCAACAGACTCCGTATGAGATATGGACATGAAAGAAATCGGGTTTCTCATTCCTGAAGATTTCGGGTTGCTGGGCATACATTAAACATTTGGATGGTACCAAACTTGAACCCAAATCGGATAAGTGTCTATTTGTAGGTTATCCTAGGGAAACCAAAGGATATTACTTCTACAACCCACATGAGAACAAAGTATTTGTTATTCTACATGCTGTTTTCATCGAAAAGGAATTCCTAAATGCAGTGGAAAGTGGGAGGAAAGTATAACTCGATGAAAATTAGAGTGATACTGTTCCTAGCACGGATTCCTTAACGGAACATGAACAGTTCATCAGGGATGAGACTGTACCACAATCTTCGAATACACAAGAACTGTGTAGGTCGGAGAGAGTCAGAAAACAACCTGAGATGTATGGATTTATAATCTCACCTCATGTGGATATTAATCTTATTGAGGAAGATGAACCGGCTACGTATGAGGAAGCGATACAAGGTATCGACTCCTGTTTATGGCAAGATGCCATGAAATCCGAAATGGATTCCATGTACACCAACCAAGTTTGGACACTGGTTGATGCACCAGAAGACCGACATGGATGGAAACATACAAACGTACAAAGTTAGGCTTGTAGCGAAAGGGTATCCTCAATGACATGGTGTCAATTACGATGAAACGTTTTCACCTGTTGCCATGATTAAATTCATTCGGATAATGCTTGCTATTGCTGCATATTTCGATTATGAAATATGGCAGATGGACGTCAAAACCGCATTCCTTAACGGAAACCTTTTGGAGGATGTTTATATGCAACAGCCTGACGGTTTTGTCATATCAAAACATGCAGACAAGGTTTGCAAGTTAAATCGATCCATTTATGGATTGAAGCAAGCATCGCGTTCTTGGATCCAACATTTTGATGAGATCATAAAAGAATATGATATCGTTCAAAATGAAGATGATCTTTGTGTGTATAAGAAGGTTAGTGGGAGTGCACTGACATTCATTGTCTTTTACGTTGAAGATGTATTGCTTATTGGCAATGACATTCCCATGCTACAATCGGTGAAAGCTTGGCTTTCATTAAAATTCTCCATGAAAGATCTGGGAGAAGCAGCTTTTATTCTGGGAATAAAGATCTGCGGTATAGATCTAGAAAGCTGCTTGGACTCTCCCAGAGCACGTACATTGACAAAGTGTTGGAGAGATTCAATATGGAACAGTCTAAGAGGGGATTGTTGCCAGTGACACATGGCGTCACTCTATCTAAGTACATGTGTCCTAAAACTCAAGATGAGAGAGACAACATGAGTTGGATCCCATTCGCTTCTGCATTCGGATCGATCATGTATGCCATGATATGTATGCGACCTGATGTCTCCTATGTTTTGAGCATATGTAGTCACTATCAGGCCAATCGAGGTGATGGTCACTAGGTTTCGGTTAAGAACATCCTTAAGTATCTTAGACATACTAGAGATGCATTCTTAATCTATGGATATAGAGAACTGGAGGTAACTGGGTTTACCGACCTAAGTTTCCAAACCGATAAAGATGACTTTAAGTCGTAATCCGGGTACATATTTTGTTTGAACAATGGAGTAATAAGTTGGAAATCTTCCAAAAAAAAGAGACTATTGTCGATTCAACAACAGAAGCATAATACATCGCTGCAGCTGAGGCAGCAAAATAGGCAGTTTGGATCCGTAAATTCCTAATTGGATTGGGAGTAGTTCCGTTAGCAGCTGAGCCCATTCTATTGTATTGTGACAATAACGGGGCTATAGCGCAGGCTAAGGAACCACGGTCACATCAATGATCCAAGCATGTTCTTTGACGTTTCCATCTGATTCGTGAGATCATATATCGTGGCGATGTGAAGATCGAGAAGGTCGCATCAGATGACAACATTGCAGATCTACTGACGAAAGTTATTCCTCAACAAAAGTTTGAGTGATATGTACATAGTTCAGGTGTTAGATACTTAAGTGATTGGCTATAGGCCAAGTGGGAGATTGTTGGACAATTATGACCTATAGCGTCACTATTTGTAAAAACATTGTGGTTTTTGTACAAATTAACTATGTGACAAAGGAAATTGCTATTTTATCATTTTGTAATTAGATTACTTGAATATATAAATGATAAAAGTCCTGATTATTAGTTCTGGATTATAAGATATGAAACAGTATCAATCCATGAAGGTTTAATAATTAAATATCCCTAGTTGTAGTATTATCAAGACTAGACATCGATAATGCGGAATAGACTAGTATTGCACTTGTGCGTGTTGTGGAGCATAACGACATAGTTCTCATATATTTAAGTATTGGATACTTACACAAGTGTGATAGGAGGTTGTGTTTATCGATTGTACGGGAACAGCTTCGCTCTGGATAAACCCCTCAGAATCCCATTGGTAGTATGACTATTTGTATATGGGAATCCGAATCAGGGTAGGTGTATTTGGTCATAACCTGAGACTTGCATCGCTAATACTTGCGACAATCATTACGCTTTGGTTTTGGTCGTCCAGGGCTTTAACAGGTTCTGTGCACGCCTCTTTGGGGTTTACTGAGAATCGTAGTGTATTGGGTGTGATGTCAAGATGAAAGTATCACTTCAGTCATATGGAGATGATGATCACGTAGTGATATAGAACAAGTACTCTATTATGTTGCAACTATCGGGATAATATGACAAGGTCATGATTATCCGATTAAAGAGACTAGTTGCTAATGATCTGATATATGTTTCGTACGGGGCATACACTATTCCAGCCTCAGGCCTTGCATGTGACATCCGATATTGGATCGTAATACGCAATACTACGTATACTACATCTGACAAAGATTATATATTCCTTAAAGAATATTTCTGGAGAATTGGGTAGGCACGGTACTTTGCTAGAAGCCAACCATGTCTTGTAAATTGGTAAAAATATGGTTCCAGGTACGCACGAATTTGGATAGTCCGATAACAGGATTTACTGCCAACATATCCTTGCTTAATATGGTATGATTTTTTCTTTTTCTTTTGTTTTGTCTCTCTTTTTATTTTTTTTCCAACACACCTACCATTTATGGTAGCATTTCTCCTCATGGTGGTCCTAATACTCGCCCATTGGTAGCTTCACGCTTATCGGTTATAGGTGGTTTAATATTTTTTTTCGAGACTTTTCTTTTCTTTTCAACTATACCACACATCATAACACAAGCAAATCAGGATAGACATCTAAGCGAACAGTCATTCATCGACCTGCCATTTCTTCAACTAGTCACCTTGTTGACCACTCAGGTTTTCGCTGTTGAGAACCTATAGTTAAGTGCTTACGAGTCTAACATAGATCAACTACTCAAAATATCATATTAAAGCGCATCAAAAACTTATCATTTCTAAGATTTCACCCTAAAGCAAACGATTTCATCATTGGACTTGTGTCTAACTATTAAGGACTAAAAGGAAACGACTCGAACGAGTAAGCAAAATCAATGTCTTTATGATTAATAAATGCAGGACTATAATTGAATCAGATCAGGGAAATAAACATCTCCGAAATGTACAGCCTCGTCTTCTTCCGTCTTTTACTTTCTTCAAACATCTGAATCTCCAACTGCAGTAGTTCTTTTTCCCATTTACTTTCCTCTTTTGCAACCTCCTCCTTGTCACTATTCGATAAGTTTTCCCAGAAATCCCCCATCTGCTCTTTCTAATCTTTACTACTGTTTGTTGGGTTTCTAAGGTGTCCCAAGATCTATTTAAGCAAGAAATCATGTGAATACAAGAAGAAGTATAGCGGAAATATACTTACAACGAACTGATTTTGGATCGTTGGATAACAAAAATTTTGCTCCTTGATTGGTGATTCCAAGCTTTCTTTGAATGTTGAATTAATGCTCCAATCTTTGATCTTTGATTCCAAGCTTTATGGGAATGGTTTCCATAACACCTAATATGATTCTTCAAGTGCTAGCTTTGGAAATTTTGCTACAAAATTTCCTTGTTCTTCCTTGCAACTCTCGGCATTGAGAGCAAAAGAGAGGGATAGTATTTTATTTGTGAAAAAACATGAAATAAGGAGAGAGATGAGAAAAGTGATTTTGTTGACTTGTATTTTAATTTCCAAAATAAAATAATGATATACCAAAGTTGGTATTAAGTCAATCACCTTTTCACTTTGTGTGTTTTACAAGTTTATAACCACCCACCAAATTACATTAACTTAAAGTTGAATAAAATGACTAGGTGATGTTACTTGTGATGTGACATATGGGCCCCACTTGATTCAAAATTCGAGTGGGCCTGCAACTCATCCCGGGCTCGGGTTCGTTAATTCCGAATTAAAGAATTTTCTGTTGCGACGTAATTGAATCAAATTTAATTAAATAATTATGCATAGTAAAATTACTATTCACGTCGCTCGTGAATTAATTCTAAATTAATTCGTTCGCCCGAATTAAAATGTAATTTTAATTTTGTTATGAAATCCAATTTCATTTAATATATCAAATATATAATTTTATCGATTAATTCCAAATTAATCATTTTCTCTCTTCAAATAGAATTTTATCCTAGATAAAATCTCTCCGCAATTAATCCTAGATTAATTATGTTCGAATCATACGTCATCGGTGAATCTTCGGGAAGTGACCCATGAGATCCCTGGATATGTCGACCTATGATGGCTTTTAAGACAGAAGGTTAACATGATGCATGTATGCATGAGATGTATGAATGTGTTCGATGCATGAGATATAATATGCATGTGTTTATCAAAAGCATGAAGGGGCAAATTCTATTGATATATTACTATAGTTCATATGCGGGCTTATAAGAGTGTAGACAAAGGCTCCCGTCGGTGAATGATTGCCCACAACTAGGTCTCACCACTCTAGGGTTCGGACGAACAAGTGAGCACACCCTTTCTTATACGCTAAGGTACGTGCCAACGAGTGATGATACATGATTGACTATCAAATCGATTTCTTATTGAAGATTCCTCAGAGGGAGGGTGGAGCAGACTCTCTTAAATATCCAAGCCTCTTAGGCTCTTATCGCCTTGGTGACAAGAATAAACATTAGGTCCTCCAAATTAGTCCATCATGGTAAGCTTCGAGTAAATGATTATCTAGGTGCCTTCACATATTTTCCTTATAGAAAGGTAGTGAATGAAGGAAGACAGCAAACCATTACCTAGCTCTAATAGTGCCTTTGATTAAACCCCTTCAACCTACAACAAACACGGTTAACTTAAACGAAAATCACAAACATTACAAGACATTATTTCGGGGCCGATTCTCTATCCCCAGTTGAGTCACCAGACTGTGGGACACAGAAATCAGAGACGCTGTTCCACGCTCGCGGCCCCGTCGGGAGTACAGAGTAGCCCGCGGGGGACTAAATCAGAGAATAAATGAGTCTCCACCCAGTGTGAACTGGGAATTGATTTAAGGCCGCACTCACCCCTCGCAAGGGAAGACCTGAAACCGTTGGGTTCGGAATTTTCTCTTACTTATGCCACTTGTAATGAAAGGATTTGTGAAATAATCTAACCAAGTCTATGTAACATTCATACGCAAGAATAACCTATGTCTAAATTCACGTACATGAAAATAAAACCTATATATAAGTTTGCATGCATAAAAGTAAGTCCAAATAACGGTAAACATACAATCTCATTAACACATTAAATTGATAAACACAAAAATATAAATAAATAACAATCTAACATAAACATATAGTAGAGTAGATATGATTGAGTTCCTAATGCGAAAGAAATAACTAATCATGCATGAAATCACGTTATGTTTCTAATGAATCATGAATAAACAGAAGATTAGATGAAACGAAATATTTGTGTCTCTCAAGTAGTACATGGAGTTATTTCCCAAGTACAGACCGGATCACCGTCCATTCGGATTCGGCTACGGAATTTAGGTCTGGGTTTCCATCCGATATACCACGAGAGATAGCACAAAAGCATTCATCCAATGCCCACAACATACCCAATGGCCACAACATACATGAATCAACAATACACATGCGAGGAAATACTAAAAGATAATTAAAAAGATGAATGGGAATAAATAGAAGGGTGCCCGCAGGTCTAACCTTTTAAGTCACCTTTTGGAAGTTCTTTATACGGTCGTCGGAAGGGTCAATGCTCTGCAACTCCTCCGGTTCACCGGTTCAACATTTTCCATTGTCGCCTGGCTGTTTTGGACTGTCGTTTTCTCTGTTTTCTTCACTATTTAGGATGATTTTTGCTGCTGTTTTAGGTGGTTGTTTATGGGCTTTTGGGTTATTTTGGGACTATTTTAGGGACTATTTGGGAGGGGGCTGTTTTGTGGACTGTTTTAGGGTATGTTTGTCAACTGTTTTTGACGTATTTCTGGTTCGGTTTCACGTTGGGTTTCTGGTTGAGTTTCACGTTGGGTTTTTGGTCGGCTGTTTGAAGGGCAGTCGATGTTTTTGGTGTCTTAGTGTTGAGGGCTTTGTTAATGCCTGCATTGTGTGTGTCGGTTTGCATTGTCGAGGGTGAGTGGCGTGAGGTTGTGAGTTAATACGTGGATTGTGTGCTGCTAAAGGCTTCACATGGTTGATGTGGGATTGAGAGGTGAAAATGATGAGGAGAGTGGTGAATAGTGTTTGTACGTGAAGGTAGTGTGATGTCGGTTTGCTCTCTATTCGATCGATATGGGAGTCTAAGTTTTGTGTCTGTTTATGGTTTCCTTTGTGTGGCCTGTGAATTGGGTCGGTTAAGGGCTGCTGAGGGCTTCACGTGTTTTGCTGCATGAGAATGGGCATTCGGTGGATTGAAGGCTGATTGTCTTAAGGGATTGCGAGTGGTGTGTGCTTTATGAGGGACATGCGCGTGAGTGAATCAACCATGTGCTGGTGGCGTGTGTGGGTTTTTTGTAAGGGATGTGAGGTGGGGCTGCGAAGTGTGTTACGTGAAGGATGATGGAGAGTCAGAGCTGCTATTAAGGTTTATTCTTTTAGTTTCTGTTATGGCCGTGAAAGGGAGAGATGAGAGGCGTGAACTGTTTGGTTGATTTGTAGAGAGGCGTGGGCAGTTTTTTGGGTTTCTTATCTTTTGGTTGTGGCCGTATATGGAGAGAGGGGGGAGCTGAGAGTTGATAGGCTATTTAGGGTTTTCCGAGATGAGAAAGGTGAGAGAGGAAGGTTTTGTTTTGTTTTTCTGTTTGGGGCGTGAGTGTTAGAGAAGATATGGTGTGGTTTATGTCTCTTTTATAGGAGAGGGTTAGGATTGTCCTTGTATGGGTAGGAAATGGAGATTTTGTGATCATGTGGAAGATTTAATTAGTTTGTTATAAGGAAAAGATTTCTTTAATTTATGAAGTTGATTTATTTAGTTTAGGAGATGGATTTATTTGATTTATTTAATTTATTTAGTTTAGGCATGTGATTTAATTTAATTAGGAAGGTGATTTATGGGATTTGATTTGATTTTATTTAGTTTAGGCATGTGATTTAATTTAACTATGAAGGTGATCTATGGGATTTTAACATGTGTTTAATGTGTTTGAATATTTTTGGATGTGATTTAATGGCTTGGGGGCTTTATGGGCGTGTGGTTGGTTCTTTTGGTGGGCTTGGGCGTATGGCTTGGTGGTGCGTGGGCTTGGTGTGGATTGCAGGGGTGTTGGGCCAAGGATAAGTTCTAAAACAGAGGTCCAACGAGCGAACCCGAAGCTAAGCAAACGAATTAAATCCCACAAGGTATTGATTTCTGAATTTTCCCTTCCGACGTCTGTTTCCCGCGACTTCCGCAACTTAAAGGGTAGTACCTCCATGTGAGACTCATAATCGGGACTTATATGCAAAAATGCAGTGCCTACAATGATCTTCATAGATCTAACCTTAGATCTTAGAAGTACAAATTGAAAAAGAAGCTCTTTCGCTCCCGTATGTCGGAGGGTACATCTGTTGAGAACTAGGTGTCGCAGATGATTGCTGGCATCAAACAGCTAGGTTAGCTAGGCATTACCTATGAGGCCGAGACTTCTATAGATTTGATCTTACAGTCTCTACCCGAATATTGGGGCGGGTACATCATGAACCAAGAGAGAACTCTTGGAGAGTTAATGGCTATGCTCAAGAAAGCACAGCCAGAGCTTCTAAAAGGGCAAGAAGTACAAGGCGCATTTTACTTCGACATCCCATAAGGCCAAGACTTGGCCGAAGGCTTCTGGGGTTGTGAAGAAAGGGCAAGGCTAAATCGTCACAATCTTCTGGGAAGACAAATGACATATCTCAATATGTCTGCCTAAACTGTGGCAAACAGGGTCACTGGAAGCTTCACTACCGTATGTACAAGGCAGACATGAAGGAAGTGAAGATGGGGCAAGGCTCTGGCTTCAGGTAAGTTTGTTATAAATATGTCCACTACCAGTTTTAAAATTGGATTTTCATACTGGATGTGGAATGTACATATATACTGATGTGCATGATCTGCTGATTAGCAGGAGACTGGCTTCAGATGAGATCGATCTACAAGTCAGAAACGGGACGAGAGTCGCAGTTTTAACCGTAGAAACCAAAGTTTTAGAACTGTCATTTGGGCATGTACTTAAATTCGGAGAGTGTTATAATGTACCTAGTTTGACTAAGAACATTATCTATGTATCTAGTTCAACATGTTGCAGGTATACCTTTATGTTGCAGAACACAAGGTGTTTTGTTCATAAAGATGATATTGAGATATACACATTAGATGTGAATAACCGTCTTTAGATTTTGAATATAAATGAATCTAAAACATATAAGATGACAAACAAAAGGCTCAAACTGAGTAAATCATATGAGACTTATTTGTGGCATTGTTGTTTGGGACACATTAACAAGACTCGTATATCCACATTTTCGAAGAATAGATACTAGGACGGATTTGATCCCAATTCAAATGATGTCTATGAATCTTGTTTATTAGGCAAAATGCCTATAACACCTTTTAATGGTAAAAGTGCAAGAGCCACCGATATGTTAGCCTTCTTTCATAGTGACGTAAGTGGGCCCATGAATAGCTAGGCTAGAAGTGGATATTAATACTTCGTAACCTTTATGGATGTGGCATCGCATTATATTATGTGTATCTTATGAAACACAAGTCGAAAACTTTAGAGAAATGAAAGAGTTTTGACACGAATTAAGAAAACAGACCGATAAAAGTATTAAACATTACGGTCTGACCATGGTGGATAATACTTAAATAAATGAGTTTATGGATTACTCGAAACAGTATGGTATTCTTTCACAGTGGACTCCTCCCGGAACACCTCAATTTGATGGTGTGACCGAACAGAGAACCGAACTTAGTTGGACATGGTAAGGTTAATGATGAGTTGCTCTGAGCTACCATTTTCTTATGAGGATACGCATTAAACATTGCAATACTTACTTTGAATAAGGTTCCATGAAAAATCTGTTAGATAGACATCATATTAGATATGAATAGGAAAGAAACTGATTTCTCATTCCTGAAGATTTGGGAATGCTGGGCATACGCTAAATGTTTGGATGGTACCGAGAACTTGAACCCAATCAGGTAAGTGTCTATTTGTAATTGGTTATCCTAGGGAAACCAAAGTATAGTACTTATACAACTCACAAGAGAACAATATAATTGTTGTTCTCCATGCAGTTTTCGTAAGAGGAATTCCTATATGCAGTGGTAAGTAGGAGGAAAAACTCAATAAAAGTCACTCAATGAAAATCGTGAGTAAATACTGTTCCTGGCACCAATCCCTTACGGAACATGAATAGTTCATCATGGATGAAACTGTACTATACATCTTTGAATACACAAGAACCGCGTATGTCAGAGAGAGTGAGAAAACAACTTGGTGTTAGACATTATGACCCATAGCGTCACTGTTTTGTAATGATATTGTATTATTGTACGAAATTAACTATGTGATAATGAAATTTCCTTTTGCCGTTTTGTAAATTATTTACTTTGATATATTAATGGCAAAAGTCCATATGATTAGTTCCGTATTGAGATGATATGAGACAGTATCAATATAAAAGGTTTAATCATTAAATATCCCTAGTCGGAGTATTATCGAGATCGGACATCGATAATGCGGAATAGACTAGTATTGCACTTGTGCGCGTTGTGAAGGCACAACGGCATAGTTCTCATATATTTAAGTATTGGATACTTATGCAAGTGCGATAGGAGGTTGTGTTTTACCGATGGTAACGGAAAACAGCTTCGCTCTGGATAGACCCCGCGGAATCCCATTGGTAGTATGCCTGCGTGTCTATGGGAGGCCGCATCAGGGTAGGTGTATATGGTCTTAACCTGAGACTTGCATCGCTAGTACTTGCGACAATCGGTAAACTTTGGTTTTGGTGGTTCGGGGCTTTAACCGGTTATGTGTACGCCTCTTCTGGGTTTATCGAGAATCGTAGTGTACTGGATGTGATGTCAAGATGGAAGTATCACTTCAGACAAATGGAGATGATGATCACGCAGGATACAGAACTAGTACTCTATAAAAGGTTGCAACCGTCGGGACGATATGACCAGGTCAGGATTGTCCGATTTAAAGAGACTAGTTGTTTGATGTCCGATATATGTTTCGTACGGGGCAGACACATTTCCAGCCCCAGGCCTTACATGCGATCGTCCGATACTGGATCGATGTACGCGATACTACGGTATACTACGATTGATAAAGATCTAATATTCCAATAAGAATATTTCTGGAGAATTGGGTAGGCATGGCGCTTTGCTATAGAAGCCAACCTTGTCTTGTAAATCGGTAAAAACGTAGTACGAGGTACGTACGTGTTCGGATTATCCGACGACCGTATTTACTGCCAACATATCCGGAGATCTCTTGGGTCGCTTCCTGAAGATTCACCTATGATGTTTGATTCGAACTTTATTAATCTTGGATTAATTACGGAGAAACTTTATCTTGGATAAAATGCCTAATTATGAGAGAGAACGATTAATTTGGAATTAATCGATAAATAATATATTCGATATTTAAACGAAATTACATTTCGACGCGGAATTAAAATCGGATTTTAATTCGGGCAAACGAATTAATTTAGAATTAATTCGTTAGCGATGTGAATAGTAATTTCGCTAGGCATAATTATTTAATTTACGTCGCGACAGAAATTCGTTAATTCGGAATTAGCGAACCGAGGCCCGAAAGTGTTTGCGGACACATTCGTATTTTGAAACGAGTGGGACCCGCAAGTCACATCGCGAAGTCACATCACTTGACATGACTAGTTGATGGATGTCACAAGTCACCTTTATGAGTGACACATGTCACTATTCACGATGAAGTAGGTGAGGCCATTTAATGGCTTTTTGGAGGGAAAGTGAAACGTTTGACCTTTGGGAAAGGTATTTACCAAATATTTTGGTAATAATATATCTATTCTCTACTCGGTTTTTTAGAAAAAAAGAAAGGAAAAGATGGAATACAAAAAGCTTCTCTCCCTTTCCTCTCTTGCTCACGCCGTGAGCTTCCATAGGCAAGAAAAAATTGAATTGTTTTTCATTTTCTCCATTTGCTAGCACATGAAGGATCAAAGGAGGTGATAGGGAAACAACCTGGAGCTTGGAATACTAAAAGGCTTGAAGCTTCTTCTTCATTTCTTCTTGGCCGAAAGTTTCCACCTTGAAGACTCAAGGATTTTCTTCATCATTTTTCATCACAAGCTTTGTAAGTATGATTCCCCCATGCTTCAAGTTTTACATATATAAATCATGTGTTTCATT
>SKCR01012840.1:0-11838 GCA_019454045.1 Zanthoxylum bungeanum
GGTGCTAACCTTATTACCGCCTACATGGTCGGTTTATATGATTTTGTTACGGCCTATATGGTCAGTTGGACTTTGGATAAATGACATTCACCGCCTATATAGTCGGTTTAATATAATTAATTCAAGAAATGATTAATTGATAAGAGAATAATCTATATTTGAAGTATTAAAAGTGAAACCCCTAGCTCCAGCATTTTCTTTTATTGTTGTAATTTTCTTTACTTTTTAATTTTCTGTTATGTTATTCTATTTAACTATGCATTTTGTAATTTTAGGTATGTTTTGTAACTAAACATATTATCTAGGGTTGTGATGAATTCCAATATCACTGGTTTATAAGTTGGTTATTTTATGCCTTGGGTAATATATTGGTTTATTTATTGAGTCTTAGTCTTAATGCTTCTTGTTAACTGGCCACTAATAAGATTGATATGGTAAACTTAAAATGAACTTGACGAAGGGATTTTAGGTTTCAGCCTTAGACTAAATAGCTTACGATCTCACCTTAGGGTAGATATCTCTAATTTAGATTTCCTTCCAGGATAGACATATACCTGTCGGGCGGGGGTAGCCACAATTGGAACTTAATCTTAATGAATCCATGTAATTTGGTTAACATAGACATATGATTAATTGAATTACTTTGGGTGTTTGCATCTGACCATCGACAGAGGCTTTTGCGTAAATTCGTGTTCCAGGTTAATAAACTGATATATTACACAAACATAAGATAATCACTTCATCTTTAAAAGATATGAGAAGGATTCACAACCCTAGATAGTCTTATAATATTGATTTTTTCCTTTAATTTACATTCGAACTATTTTAATTACTTGTCTTTAGTTTAACCATCCAATCAGCAGTCAATCTATTAGATACTTGTAAACATTTAGCTTCATAAATCGATAGCCTAGGTATTAAGTCCTCGTGGGATCGATACGTTTTATACTACTTGAGTGATACGTGCGCTTGCGTTACGTGTGTGTTTATATATCGATCAAGTTTTTGGCGCCGTTGCTGGGGACTTATTTATCTTTCACTATTAATTTTGGGGTTAGATACCTTTACCTGTGTCTAATTTGTTTTTACTTATTATTTTTGTTTTCTTGTGTTTCAGGTTCTCAGACACTACATGAGAAGGAGCAGAAGCTTTGAAATCTGTCCGCTGGACCCAGAAATTGAAAGAACAATCAGACAGTTGAGAAGGGAAAGGCGAGAAGGCCAAGAAAGAAGCACTAATCAACATGAGCAATCAGGAACCTGAACCTTTGGAGGTTGCACCACCAATTCCCATTCGAGACGGAACTATTTCGGTGATTGACGATTTCATATCATGCATCGTACTTTTTCCCTTACCAGCTAATGCGTGTGACATCAAAACACGCATTCAGATGATACATCAATAAGTTCAGTTAGGGGGTGCAATTGAGATCCTAATGCCAATATCAGCAACTTCCTGGAAGTTTGCGGCACATTCAATTACAACCGAGCGGCAGAAGAAGCAATGAGACTGTGTGTGTTCCCATATTATTTGAAAGACAGAGCTAAGGCTTGGCTACATTCACTACCAGCAGGTTCCATCACAACTCAGAACACTCTTGCCACCAAATTCCTTGCAAAGTACTTTCCCCTAGCCATAACAGCAAAACTGAGGAATGATATTACATCCTTTGTGCAACGTGACTCGGACTCCCTTTGTGAAGCTTGAGAGAGATACAAGGAGTTGCTCAGAAAATGTCTACACCATGAGATTGCAAAGTGGCTACAAGTCCTAAACTTCTACAATGGACTTTCTGGATTAATGAGAATCACAATAGATGCTGCTATTGGAGGAGCTTTAATGGTAAAAGGAGAAGATCAGACCTGTGACTTAATTGAAGAAATGGCCAACAACAAATCTTTGTGGCCAACAGAAAGGAGCATGATCCAATGAATAGCAGGAATCCACGAAATATGAGCCAACAGAGCATTGAATGCCAAACTGGATCTGATTTGCAAAAATATGGAAACTCTTAACATGAAGGTTAATGTTAGATCCACAAGTTTACCATATGGAGGAGCACCAGAGGCAGAATCTTACGACCAACATGATGAGATGGTGAATTATGTCATCAATTTCAACAGACAGGGAAACAATCCATATTCCAACACCTACAACCCAGGATGGAGGAATCATCCTAATTTCGCATGGAGCAACAATTTAGGGAAAATGAACAATCCACCACCCAGATTCCAACAACAGAACAATGCCATGAATAAAAAAAGAAACCAGAAATAAAGATTTCTTCTCTGCAGAGATGTTCAAAAAGCAAGAAGCCAAATATAATGCTATGTTTCAATCCCAAATAGCATTAATTCAAACCAATCTGCTTCTATCAAAACATTGGAGCAATCAAATGGAAAACTGGCCAATGCTCAGAGTACAGACCACAAGGAACCATTCCTAACAACACAGAACCAAATCCAAGGAGGGAAGAAGCAATGTCAACCATCGCTTGAAAATCGGCACTGAAATCAACAAAATATTGGAGTCCAAGGCATCAACTGAGGATGTTCCAAAGAAAGCAACGAAACAGATCCATAAATGGAGGAAAAAGAGGCAAAAGAAAATGATCGAGAAAATTTACTCCACCTCCACATTTTCCACAGAGTCACCAGAAACACAAACTGGACAAATAATTTGCTCGATTCCTGGAGATCTTCAAAAGCTGCATATCAACAATTCATTTACAGAAGCGTTGGAACAAATGCCCAGCTATGTCAAATTCATGAAAGATATTCATCACGAAAGTGAAGATTGAGAGATTACGAACAGTACATTGACAGAAGAATGCAGCGCCATCATTCAGATGAAGCTTCCACTAAAGTTGAAAGATCATGGCAGTTTCACCATCCCTTACACCATATGAGAAAATTACTTTTGGTAAGGCTTTGTGTGATTTAGGTGCTAGTATTAACTTGATGCCTTTGTCTATTTACAGGAAACTATAGATTGGAGAAGTAAAGCCCACCTCAGTCAGTCTGCAACTTGCTGATAGATCGCTCACATTTCCGAGAGTTGTAGTGGAAGATGTATTGGTCAAAGTCGACAAATTCATTTTCCCAGCAGATTTCATTGTCCTTGACATGGAGGAAGACAAAGATGTACCCAAAATCATCGGGAGACCATTCTTGGCTACAGGTCGAACTGTTATCAATGTATAAAAATGTGAACTAACCATGAGAGTACAGGCCCCAGAAGTTACATTTTGATGTTTTCAAATCCATGAAATTCCCGAATGACGAAAAAGATGAGGATGTTTCAGACTTTATATGATAGATAGTATCATCTAAAATACTGATGCAATGCAACTTTCCACTGACAAACTTGAGCATGCATCACCACCTGACTGACAAAGAACTAAATGATGAGATTCTGGAATGTATCAACTATCTTGATAGAGCCTTTCGCTTCAAATCGACACCACATGTGGAAAAGTTTGGAATTACCCGACAAAAGAGCGAATTAAACCCTCGATTGAAGAACCACCTCAGCTAGAACTAAAGCCACTCCGAGCCATCTCAGGTATGCATACTTAGAAAACTCTTCTGATTTACCTGTGATTATTTCTTCGTCGCTAACATGGGGGCATGAAGATAAGTTACTGAGAGTGTTAAGCGAGCACAAGAGAGCTATTGGCTGGACTATAGCAGATATTTGAGGCATTAGTCCATCATTTTGCATGCACAAAATTCCGATGAACGACAAGTACAAAGCAACAGTGAAGCATCAACGGAGACTAAATCCAATCATGAAAGAGGTCATAAAGAAAGAAATCATTATATGGTTGGATGCATGCATCATTTACCCCATCTTTGACAGCACTTGGGTGAGTCCTATGCAATATATACCAAAGAAAGGTGGAATGACTATAGTCACAAATGAAAAGAACGAGCTGATTCCAACAAGAACGGTGACTAGATGGAGAGTATGCATGGACTACAAAAAGCTAAACAAAGCAACAAGGAATGATCATTTCCCATTACCATTCATTGACCAGATGCTAGACAGATTGGCGGGACATGAATTTTACTATTTTCTAGACGGATACTCGGGTACAATCAGATTGCTATCGTCCCAGAAGATCAGGAGAAAAACCATTTTTACATGCCCCGTATGGTACTTTTGATTTTCACAAGATGACATTTGGACTCTGTAATGCTTCTGCCACATTTCAATGTTGCATGATGGCCATCTTCTCAGACATGTTGGAACAAAGTATGAAGGTTTTCATGGATGATTTTTCTGTGTTTGGAGACTCTTTCGACCGCTGCTTGTAAAATCTGGAAAAAGTGTTACAAAGATGCGAAGATACCAACATGGTACTCAATTGGGAGAAATGCCACTTCATGGTGCAGCAAGGTATTGTCCTGGGACATCGGATCTCACAAAATGGAATCGAGGTAGACAAAGCAAATATCGAGACAATAGAAAAACTACATCCACCATCATCAGTCAAAGGGATTCGTAGTTTTCTCGGACATGTAGGATTTTACAGGAGATTTATCAAAGACTTTCCCAAGATTGCTAAACCTCTATACAATCTTCTGGGAAGATAAAGGACATATCCCAATATGTCTGCCTAAAATGTGGCAAATGAGATCGCGGAAGTGTGACTGCCGTTTGGACAAAGCAGACATGAAGGAATAGAAGAACGGGCAAGGCTCCGACTTCAAATATGTTTGTCATAATTATGTTCATTACTAGTATTGAAATTAGATTTTAAATACTTAGTGTGGTACATAAATATATGTACTGATGTTCAGAATCTGCTATGAGCAAGATACTGACTTCAGTTGAGATTAATCTGCGAATTGGAAACGGGACGAAAGTCGCTGTTTTAACCGTAGATACCTAAGTTTAGGAACTACCTTCGGGTGTGTACCTAAATTAGGAAACTGTTATAATGTAACTAGTTTTGGGAATATGGATGCTTTATAAACAAAACACCTAGTGTTCTGGAACATAAAGGTATACCCGCAATGGGTTAAACTAAATATAGAGATAATATTTCTAGTCAAACTATGTACATTATAACAGTTTCCTAATTTAAGTACATGCCCAAAAAGCAGTTCCAAAACTTAGGTTTCTACTGCCAAAATAACGACTCATGTCTTGTTTCCGACTCATAGATCGATCTCATCTGAAGCCAGTATCCTGCTCATCAACAGATGCCGCACATCAGTACATATATATGTACCATACCTAGTATCAAAAATCCAATTTTAAAACTAGTAATGGATATATTTATGACAAACATACTTGAAGTTGGAGCCTTGCCGTCTTCACTTCCTTCATGTCTGCCTTGTCCATACGGCAGTCACACTTCCAGTGATCCCGTTGTTGGAGTTTCTACGGCCCCGAGGATTGATTATCAAGTAAGAAATAAGTGCAAATACAACGAGGGAGTTGCGGAATACTCATATCGATTGGTTGAGCGACGCGGTAGGCAACAAAAAACAATTTTCTGCCTCCATGGTGCTCGGCAGTGAGCTGCTACTGCAGTCCCCATTTTCGACTTTGAAGGTCATCTTCGTCAAGCTCCAAGCTTCGTCAAATGATTCCAAGCTCATGGGTGGACTTCCCTATCACCTTCGCATCTCTCTCGGAGTGCTAGCTCTCTTGATTTTTGCCACAAAAATCAAACATTTTGCTTCCCTTTTCCTATTTGGCTCTCGGCAGTGGGCTGCCAAAACCAGAAGAAAAATGGCCCTTATGGGCGTGAGAGAGAGTTGTGTATTTTGTTACTTAAAAATGGTAAATGATTTTCCAAAAATCATATACACAAAATTGCTTTCTAAAAGTCAACAAAGTACAAGCTTTAAAAGCTCCCAACAACTCCCATCAAGTCACATCATTCAATCAATCAATGTCACATCACTCAAAGTGACATGTGATTTGACGCTTGATGTGACTAGCGATTTGACGCTTGATTTGACTTGCATGCCGCACTCGAATTCGAAATGCGAATGCGCTCGCAAATAATCCCGGGCTCGGGTTCGCTAATTCCAAATTAACGAATTTTCCGTTGCGACGCAATTAAATGATTATGCCTAGCGATATCACTATTCACGTCGCAAACGAATTATTTCTAAATTAACTCGTTCGCCCGAATTAAAATCTAATTTCAATTCCGCGTCAAAATCCAATTTTGCTTAATATATCGAATATATTAATTTATCGATTAATTCCAAATTAATCGTTCTCTCTCTTTAAATGATATTTTATCCCAGATAAAATATCTCCGCAATTAATCCCAGATTAATTTTCTCTCTCATCTAATTAATCCCAGATTACGAGCAACTAGTCTCTTTATTATCGGATAATCATGACCAAGTCATATTATCCCGATGGTTGCAACCCATTAGAGAACTAGTTTTGTATCTCTACGCGATCATCATCTCCATATGACTGGAGTGATACTTTCGTCTTGACATCACACCCAACACACTACGATTCTCAATATACCCAGCAGAGGCGTACACAGAACCTGTTAAAGCCCTGGACGACCAAAACCAAGTATATTGATTGTCGCAAGTATTAGCGGTGCAAGTCTCAGGTTAAGACCAAATCACCTACCCACCCTGATTCCGGACTTCCATAGACACATAGTCATACTACCAATGGAATTCTGAGGGGGTCTATCCAGAGCGAAGCTGTTTCCCGTACCATCGGTAAAAACACAACCTCCTATTACACTTGCATGAGTATCTTATACCCAAATATATGAGAACTATGCCGTTTGTGCCCTCACAACGCGCACAAGTGTAATACTAGTCTTTTACGTATTTATCGATGTCCAATCTCGATAATACTTTGACTAGGGATATTTAATGATTTATCCTTCGTGGATTGATATTGTCTCATATCATTCTCAATCCAGGAACAAATCATAAGGACCTCCTATCATTTATATATCTTGGTGATCTAATCACAAATGATAAGAGTGCAATCTCATTTGTCACATAGTTAATTTGGACAACAACTCCATGATCTGTACAAATAGTGACTCTATGGGTTATAATTGTCCAACAATCTCCCACTTGGCCTATAGCCAGTCACTCGAGTGTCTACACCCGAACTATGTACGGTTGGCTCAAACTACTGAGAAAATGCTTTCGTCAGCGGATTTGCATGATTATCATCTGATGCAATTTATACGATCATCACATCGCCACGATGTATGATCCGAACGAATCAGATGAATAGTCGAAGTATGTATCTGGATCGTTGATGAGACCATTAATTCTTTAGCTTGTGTTGAAGCCTAGCTCAGCTGCTAACAGAACTACTCCTAATCTAATTAGGATTTATCGACCCAGAAGGCTTATATTGCCGCCTCAGCTGCAGCAATAACCCGCATTTGTTGTTTATTCGGTAACAGTATCTTGCTTGGAAGATTTCCAGCTCATTGTACCGTTATTCAAACTGTATAGTACCTTTTGCGACTTATAGTCATTTTATATCGGTTAGGAAACTTGCAGCAGTGAACCTAGTCACTTCAAGTTCTCCATCTCCATAGTTTAAGACAGCATCTTTAGTTCTCTAAGAACTAAAGATGTTCTTAATATCAATCCATTGACCATCACTAGGATTGGCCCGATTGTGACTTCATATGCTCAAAGCGTATAAGACACCAGGTCACGTACATTTTTCAATGTACGATTTCTCGGAGAGTTTTCTCGAAAGCCAAGCTTTCACCGATTATTATTATGGGAATATCATTTCCAAGAAATGACATATATTATCATTATTTATAGGACATTTATGTCAGTGCGCTCCCATTAACCTCCTTATATACACAAGAATCATTTCGTTTTGAATTAAATCATAAACTATTATGATTACATCAAAACGACAATTCCAAGAACCTAATGCTTGCTTCAATCCAAACATGGATCGAATAACTTGCAAACCTTGTTTTCTAGTTTTGGTACGACAAAACCAACAGGATGTTGTAAACATCATCCAAAAGGTTTCCTTTTCAGGAAAGCGATTTTCCCATTCAGCTGACATATTTCATAAATGAAATTAGCAAGCATTATCCAAATGGATTTACCGTGGCAACAGGTAAAAGGTTGAATTGTAATCTACACATTGTTGATAACGATACCTTTCAACTACAAGCCTAGCTTAGTACATTGGTATGTTGCCTTCCATGTATGTCTTCCTTGAAGACTTAATAGTACCAATAGACACAATGCCTTGCGGTACATCAACTAGTGTCCAAACATAGTTGGTATACATGGAATCCATTTCGGATATCATGGCACTTTGCCATAATATGGACTTGATACCTTGTATCACTTCCTCATACGTAGTCAGTTGGTATACATCAATAAGATTGACATCTTTATGAGGTGAGATCAGAAACCCATACCCCAGGTTGTTTTCTGACTCTCTCCGACATACGCGGTTCTTGTGTATTCGAAGATTACTGGTATAGTTTCATCTTTGATGAACTATTTTTGTTCCATTAAGATTCGGTGCCTGGAATAGTATTACTCTGATTTTCACCGAGTTTACTATCCTCCCACTTTCCACTGCATATCGGCATTCCTCATAGGAAAACCGCATGGTGAGCAACAATTAAATTTTTCTCTTGTGAGTTGTATAAGTACTATACTTTGGTATCCCTAGGATAACCGACAATTGACACTTATCCAATTTGGGTTCTAGTTTGGTATCATCCAAATTTATGCCAAGCATACCCAAATTTTCAGGAATGAGAAACCCGGTTTCTTTCTTGTTCATATCTAATATGAAGTCTGTCTAACAGATTTTATGGAACCTTATTCAAAATAAGTTCTGCACTGTTAATGCTTATCCGTTGAAGGAAATGGTAGATCAGAGTGACTCATGATTAACCTTATCATGTCCAACAAAATTCGGTTTATCCTGTTCAGACACACCGTCAAAATGACATGTTCCGGAGGAGTCCTCATTGAAAGAATACTATACTCTTTCAAGTATTTGAGAAAGTTATTGCTTAAGCATTTTCATCATGGTCTAATCGTGATGTCTTAATACTTTAGCCGATCTGTTTGTCTATTTCGTGTCGAAACTATAAAAGTTTCCGATTTGTGTTCCTAAGGAAACTCATAACCATAACGAGATGCCACATCCGCAAAGGTCACGAAATATTCATATCCACATCTAGCCTAGCTAGATATGGGCCCACTTGCTTCACCATGAACTAGGGCTAACAGATCGGTGGCACTTGCACTTTTACCAAGTAAAGTGTTTTAGGCACTTTGCCCAATAAACTAGATTTGTAGACTTTATTTGAATGGAATCAAATTTTTCCTAGTATCCACTTGTAGGCATTGCATTTTCGCATGTGAAACCCGATGAGGAGTCTTATTTGGAGACAACTACCTTTTGAGTCACGGATGCCGCGGGAAACGGATATCGGAATGGGAAATTCAGAATAAGCAAGCTCACTGTCTTCGTTGGTGCTGCGTTCGTTACTTCGTTCGAACGGGAAACAGATTGCGGGCGTTCGTGTAGCGTTCGAGGGAGCGTTCGAACGGTGTCGGTAATTCTGGTTTTTGCTGCTAGCCTCACACCCATCCCATTTAGCTCCCCAAAGCCCATAAAAACATCCCAAATTAATAATTAAATATTAAATTAAATATTAAACATTAAATAAAACATTTAAATCATTTACCAATTAAAATAATCAATTACCAACTTAAACTAAATCATGCCTAAATTAAACAAATCACACACTAAATCAAAATATAATCATACCAATTAAATCAATCTTAACCATTAAATCCATCATATATTTGACTTCCTAATCTAATAGATATCTACCATATAAAATATTTGTATTCCTAAACCAACACAAATTAAATATTACAACTTCTTAAATAAAATATCTTGTCCCCCCTCAATCTTGTGTATACCTTTCTCATCTCTCCTAATTTGGAAACAAGATCCCTTCCCTTGTAAACCCTAGCCATTCTCTATATAAACAACCCCTAACCAAGGCCATTCCTCTCCTTGACACAACACAATTCACACCCAAGCTCTCTCTTTTTTTCTCTAAACTCTCTCTACACACCCAAAACACATCCAAGAGAAAACACTTCATACACACACAAAAAAAAACAAAGAAACCACCACAAGACCACCCTCCATAGCCGAACCTAAACTCCCCATAGCCGAATTCTAAACACGCCAAAACAACCTCCTAGATTACCTTAAAACAGTAGCCCAAAATCCTTAAAAAAACAGTACTTAGAAAAAACATAGATAACCTTAAAAATAATCACTTTTTAATTGCACTAAGAACCCACACAACTTGGAATAGTTCTTTGAAAAACATTGAAACAGGTAGCCCGTGTGAGTGCGCAAAAAGGAGCCGAATAGGAGCAGAAGAGGAGGTTCGAACAATAAGGAAGCAACAGCGAAGCAGTGAGCTAGGACGTTGAACCAGTGACTAGGACAGAAAAAGTTGCGGAGCTTTACCCCCCTTTCGATCTTCGTGGAACGTGAGTCGGAGACGGCTTAAAAGGTGTAGACCTGAGGGTATCTTTCACACTTGTTTTCCTTTTCCGCAGTAGTTTTGAGTATTTCTTGTATGATTGTAAAGGTTGAAATGTGTGTTGTGATTTTTGAGTATGTAAATATGCATGAATTATGAGATGTAATATTCGGGGCATTAGATAATGAGAGATGTGTCAACTTCGCGGTATATCGGATGGAAAACCCGGACATAAATTTCATAGCCGATTCCGAATGGACGGTAATATGATCTGCACTCGGGCCACAAACTCCCACGTACGCTTGAGTAAACGGCACCATCTCTCTTTCGTTGTGTTGCTTTTTGTTTATTTAGTTTTCTCTTGAATTCAATATATTGTTTATTTTTGTATGATTCAACCAAGCGCATGGCCTTAGTGATCTAATCCAAAGGTCCTCCATTTGTGAGACAAAGAGCGAAAAGGCCACGCCCTCGTGACACTACTTCGCCGCCCGGTTGATGTATGTTCGGTTGGACGCAAGATACGTTCAATCGAGCATACTTGTTTGATATTATTATCTTTATTTTTGTATGTATAAGTCAATCGAGCGCAGGGGCTTAGTAATTGTGTTGTGAGATCCCCTATGGGGAGGGGCTAAAAGCCCTTTACCACGATGCTTTGCCGCGCCGGTTGACGTGTGTTCGGATTGGATGTAAGATGCGTTCAATCAGGCATACTTGGTTGATATGATTGGTTCTATTCTTGCATGTGTGATATGACGCGCATGAGCTTAGCATGTGGTCTAAAGGTCCTCTCTTTGAGAGATCAAGAGCCCCAAAAGGTCACCTTTATGGCAGTGTTCGCCGCGCCCTTTTACTTTCTGTTTATGTATTGCATCAGGTCCGTGTCCGTTCGAAAGCGTTCATAAACGCAACTCGAACGCGCATGTGTTTTTGCCTTATTATGTGTCAGGTCTCGTATCCGTTCGACGCGTTAACAAACGCCATAACGAACGTGAGCTTCTGTCCCATCTCCGTTCGAACGCGTTTACGAACGCTACTCGAACGTGAGCATTCTGTCTCGTCTCCGTTCGAACGCTTTACGAACGCTACTCGAACGTGAGCATTCTGTTTCATTTCCGTTCGAACGCGTTTACGAACGCTACTCGAACGTGAGCATTCGTTTCATTTCGGTTCGAACGCGTTTACGAACGCTACACGAACGCACACACACTGAACTGAGTCTGTCTTATTATATTCATGCATATTGCCTATTAGTTGATCCTTCTTATGCAAATGTGTCACGATTCGTATGCTTATGTCATGA
>SKCR01012841.1:0-11814 GCA_019454045.1 Zanthoxylum bungeanum
GAATAGAGAAGAACTCCAAGAATGGAAAGGAACCTTGGAAACGAGGATGAGCAACTCCAAGAATTAAGACGAACTTCGAGAATGGAGAGGAACCTCAGGAATGAGGAGGAGCAACTACAAGAATGGATACGAACTCCGAGAATGGAGAGGAACCTCAGGAATGAGGACGAGCAACTCCAAGAATGGAGACGAACTCCGAGAATGGAGAGGAATAGAGAAACCTTAGGAATGAGGATGAAGAAATCTGGGAATGGAGAAGAACTCCGAGAATGGAGAACAACCTCAGAAATGAGGACGAGAAAATAGCCTCGAGAATGAAGACGGATCAGGTAAGTAAAAATGCTTGCATGAATTTGAAGGGTTGTCACTGTCACACACTGCACAAGCCCCATCAAAGGGAGGGCGACTAAAGACATTGTATTTTTGCATGAGCCCGATGAGGAGCCTCGTATGGAGGCACTACATGAAAAGTTGCGAAAGTTGTGAAAAACGAATGCCGGAAGGAAGGAAAAGCTCCAAATTAGCACCTCATCGGATTCAGACTCACTGGCCAGCCTCATATTCACTCACTCAAGCCTCTGCTTCAAACCTTAGCCTTGGCCCATGCAGCCCAAAACCCCATGCACGAAAATCCTCTCATCACTTGCAAAATTAATAAAGATTTGAAATCCCCTTCTTGCCAAACTTAACAAAGATTTGAAATCCCCTCATTGCCAAACTTAACAAAGATTTGAGATCCCATCATCACCATATTTATAAGATTTTATTCCCAAAATAATTTGTTAATATATTGCCCAAATAAACATGATTTGTTTCCCTATTTGGATATCCCTTCAAATCATTATAAAAGGGACCAAGTCATCATCAAAGGGCGGCAACCCTAGGGAGATACAAACCGAAAAAATAAAGGTGAAGCAAAGAAAATAGAGGGAAAAGAAGAGGATCGCCGAGAAAAAACAGAGAGGGAAAATGAGAGCATCAGCGAAAAAAAGTGAGGATCACCGAGAAAACCAGAGAGAAAAAAATAGAGAGGAAAACAACAACAAAAAATCGAGAGACAAAAAGAGAGAAGAAAGGAAAAACCGTGAAGCAGAAGGCCAAACCAGAACATTAAAAAACGTGAAACAACTACCAGAAACCGTGAAATAGCAACCATAAATCGTGAATAGCAACCAAAAATTGTGAAACAGCAGCCAAAAATCGTGAAACAGCAACCAAAAATTGTGAAACAGCAACCAAAAACCAAAACAATAAACCAGAAACAACGAACCAGCAACCAGAAATAGCGAATCAAACCTTGAAACTGAGCTTCGATCCTTCCGGCGATGGCCTAACGCGCTTCCGAGAAAGCAACTTAAAAGGTAAGACCTGAGGGCACCCTTACCATATTTATTTTTATAATTTCGGACACTGCATGTCTGGCCGGAAGTGAAATATGTCCAGTCGGGTATGCGAACCCTACAGCAAAAATGGCTAAATTTATGGCCACATTTCTTCTTTGGCATATATATTTCAGTCTTTGATTGCTGTTTGGTTTTAGTGAATGTTTTTACAGTAGAGGTGATGGAGAATACAGATAACACCAAGGGGATACTGTGTTGCATCAATTGAAGAAGACACGAGCACAAGTGAGCATATGTGAGTTATTAAACATCTCTAAAGAGCACATGCATGCCATGGTAGAAGCTTTGAGCAAGATAATGGTACCTGAAGATGCAAACCCGACAATGTTCGTAGGGTCGGTACAGAAAGAGGGTAGGCAGATGATAACATTCTCTGAAGAAAAGCTCCCGATGGAGGGGAGGAATCACAATAAGTCGCTATTCATAAAAGCAGAAGTAAGAGGCAAGAAGACATCTTGTGTGATGGTGGATGATGGCTCATCTATCAATGTGTGCTCTTTGAAGATTCTGTCAAGGTTGGGTATACAGACAACATATTTAAGCCCCTTCAACATGACTATCAAAGTATATGACGATAGCAAACAGGGAGTCGAAGGTACTTTCGTCACAATAGTCAAAGTGGGCCCGATAGAAGACGAGGTGGAGTTCACAATGCTTGATATCCCAGCTACATTTTCTCTGTTATTGTGGAGGCCATGGTTTCATAGACTTGGGGGCATGCTATCAACTTTGCACCAAGTTATTAAGTTCCCGCATAGAGAGGAAGTCATCATCATCAGGGCTGAAGTAGACAATGTTGTGGCTGTTATAGATATACAGCCTTTTACAATGTTCCAAGTGGTGGCAAACTTTGAAGAATGGGTGGACCCTAAAGTGGCCGGACGTGAAATTCCGGACACTGCATGTCTGGCCGGACGTGAAATGTGTCCAGTCGGGTATGCGAACCCTACATCAAAAATGGCTAAATTCTGGCCACGTTTCTTCTTTGGCATATATATATATATTTTTTTTTATCTATTATTTCACTTTTATTGTTATTTTATTATTTCGCTTTTATTTTGTTATGTTTTTCATGTTGATGATTATCCGTATATGCATGGTTATATTTCTTTATGTTCGTTTACATTTCGTTGATGATTATGTGTGTTATTATTTCTTGCGGTCTATTGGATGGAAACCCAGACGTAAATTCCGTAGCCAAAACCGAATGGACGGTAGTGCGGTTTGTACTTGGGATACAACTCCATGTGCCACTCGGGAAATATTCATATATGAGTGTTGACATCGTTATTTTTATTACTGCATGCTTTCTCCCGCCTTAGCATTGTTACTTCCCATATGCGTACATTTATTTATTGACGGTTTTCCTGCTTCTGATTGTTTATTATAATTTCTGTTACTGCATCTCGTATTTCTTAATTTAATATGATTTTGGAACTATGTTATTGTGAATATTATTTTGGTTGGGTGTGTTATTACATTTTTTATTCGTTTTTATGCATGAATTACATTAAGACTTGACTATACCATTGTGTGAACCCGTACATTATACTGGCATAAGTAAGGGACAATTCTGAACCCAACGGTTTTTGGGTATTCCCTTGTGAGGGGTGAGTGCGGCATTAGATCTTTCCCAGTTAACACTGGGTGGGACTCCTTCATTCTCTCGTTTAGTCCCCCGTGGGCTAATCCGTACTCTCTACGGGCTGCGAGCCTAACAGTGTCGTGTCTCCGAATATCATAGGCATAGCGGTAAACCCTGTTTCGCTCCTATAGATGGCGACTCCACTGGGGATAGAGAATCGACCTCGAAACAATACCTTGTAGTGTCCGTGGCTTTGGCTTTGGTTAACCAAGTCTCATATATTTTGCATACCCTTCTTAACCCCGATGGCGTCATGTATCATGAAGTCGCTTTCACTCAAGGTGGCGGATCGTTATGTGATGATAACCATCACTCGTCGGCACGTACCATAGGGTATAAAAAAAGCGTGCTCACTTGGTCGCTCGTACCCTTGAGAGGGGAGACCTAGTTGTGTGCAACCCTTCACCGATGAAAGCTTTATCCATACCCTTGTAAGCCCACATACAAACCATAGTTATGTGTCTTATAGAAGCTACCACATGCTTGTGTTTGGGCCCATTATCATTTGGATCCATTTGGGCTTCTCGTCAAAGGATAAGAACTTGTTGGGCCACTTAAACTGGGACGAGTTTGTATCTTATGATGATTGGGCCAAAAGTTTTCAAAGCGACGATGTGATTTTTGGATAATATGACCCATAACATCACTATTTGTACATATCATGGTGTTGTTGTACAAATTAACTATGTGACAAGGAAATTGCACTCTCATCGTTTGTGATTAGATCACCATAGATATATAAATGAAGAGAGGTCCATATGATTAGTTCCTGGATTGAGAATGATATGATACAGTATCAGTCCACGAAGGATTAATCATTAAATATCCCTAGCCGGAGTATTATCGAAACAGGACATCGATAATGCGGAATAGGCTAGTATTGTACTTGTGCGCGTTGTGAGGGCACAACGGCATAGTTCTCATATATTTAAGTATTGGATACTTATGCAAGTGAGATAGGAGGTTGTGTTTCACCGATGGTACGGGAAACAGCTTCGCTCTGGATAGACCCCTCGGAATCCCATTGGTATTATGACTATGTGTCTATGGGAGTCCGACATCAGGGTAGGTGTATTTGGTCTTAACCTGAGACTTGCACCGCTAATGCTTACGACAATCAATATACTTTAGTTGAGGTCGTCTAGGACTCTAGCCGGTTCTGTGTACGCCAACTGCTGGGTATATTGAGAATCGTAGAGTATTGGGTGTGATGTCAAGACGGAAGTATCACTTCAGTCATAGTGGAGATGATGTCACGCAAGATACGGTATTAGTGCTCTTAAGTGTTGCGCAACCATCGGGATATTATGACTAGGTCATGCATATCCGATTATAGAGACTAGTTACCAGACATCCGACATGTGCTTCGGACGGGGCAGACACTTATCCAGCCCCAGCCCTAGCACGTGACAATCCGATACTGGGCCGATATACACAATACTTGGTATACTACGCTTGATACAGATCTTAAATATTCTTAGATGGATATTTCCGGAGAATTGGGTAGACTTGGTGCTTTGCTAGAAGCCAACCTTGTCTTGTAAATCGGTAAACCGTAGTACTTGGTACTCACGTGTTCGGATAATCCGATGACTGATTTGACTGCCAACATATCTGGGGATCTCATGGGTCGCTTCCCAAAGATTCACCGATGACGTATGACTCGCACTTTTATTAATCTGGGATTAATATGATGAGAGAGAAAATTAATCTGGGATTAATTACAGAGATATTTTATCTGGTAAAATATCAATTTAAATAGAGAGAATGATTAATTTGGAATTAATCGATTATTAATATATTTGATATATTAAACGAAATTGGATTTCGATGCGGAATTAAAATTAGATTTTAATTCGGGCGAGCGAATTAATTTAGAATTAATTCGTTAGCGACGTGAATAGTGATTTCGCTAGGCGTAATCATTTAATTACGACGCGGCGGAAAATTCGTTAATTTAGAATTAGCGAATCCGAGCCCAAGATTATTTGCGAGCGCATTCGCATTTCGAATTCGAGTGCGGCACGCAAGTCAAATCATTAGTCGCATCAAGCGTCAAATCACTTGTCACTTTGAGTGATGTGACTTGACAACTTGATTGAGTTGACTTGATGTGATGGGTGATGTGTGTGGTTGGCAATTAAAGCCAAATGTGTGTGAAATGAATTTCAAATGAAATTCATGTGTATTAGATACACAAATTTCACACACAAAACCGTAACACACTTTCCCTCATCTCTCTCCTCTTCTTCTTCCTCTCATCACTCACGTTTTTGTTGTTCATGTGAGGCAGTGAACTGCCGAATTTAAGAAGCAAAATTGTAGGGAAGCAAGTGCGTTTTGTGGCAAAACAAGAGTGCTAGCACACTCCGGGATCAATGCGAAGGTGATAGGGAAGCTTACCCATGAGCCGGGAACCTAAATGATGAAGCTTGGAGCTTCAAATCTTGAAGATAAGGGGCGAAATTTACTGTTCACAGCAGCCCACTGCAGTGGAGTCCACTGTCAAGGCAGATTTCGTTTTTTGTTGCCCAAATCGTCACTCAACCGCTCGATGTAAGTATTCTGCAACTTTCGTCGTTGTATTCACTTGTGTATCATGCTTGAGTTTTGATCTTGGGACCTATAGAAACTCCAACAATGGTATCAGAGCTTAGGTTAAAAACATGAAAAAGTTAGGGCTAAAATTTGGGCAAACTTGATTTTGAGCATGATAAATTAAATTGGATGGATTTGTATGCTTAATTGTGTTTGAATTGAAGATTGATTGGGTCAATTTCAACAAATGTGATTGGATCATTTTTTCCCCAAATTACTACCTTGGCCGAAAATTGATGATCATTTAATGTCTTGGGATTTTTGATTTTTGACAATTGGATGTGTTGGAAATCATTCGGGAATATGATTTGATGTCGATTGCGGAATCAATTGGATTGAATTCGAATCGGACGAAAAATCCCCAAATTGCCAAGTATGTCATAAAGCTCCAAATTGGGTAAAATGAATTTGAGCATGTAATTATGAAATTGGATGATTAAGTATGCTTGAATGTATTTTAATTGATGATTGGTTGGATCAATTTGATCAAATTTGGTTTGGAACAAATTTGCCCAAAATCTTATCTTGGCCGAGAATTATGCCCCTTTGTGTTCTTGGTGAATTTTGATTTTTTGAAACATTGGATGTGTTGAAAATCATTAGGGTATATTGATTTAATGTCGAATTGGATTGAAACAAATCGAACATGAATTAACCCCATTGCCGAGAACAAAGTAAGCATGAATGGGTTTGATTTTAATCAAAATATGTTGGACATATGATGATGATAATGAGCATGATTAATTGTATGAATTGATGTTTTAGAAATGTTAATTTGGGTGATTAATCATGATATACACTTTAGGTAATTAAATTGCGAAATTAGATTTGTGTAATTTAATTAATTGGGCAAATTTTGAAATTGAGCTTGAATTGTTGTTATTGGGCTTATTGGGCTTTGTTGTACAAAGTTTGGTTTAGGCAAAATTGGTTGGATCCAATTGGGCCCAAAACCGCATCCATAAAGCCCAAATGCGACTTAATGGACCTTTAAAGTTTAATTGGGCCTAATGGGCCAAGATTAATTTATAGGCTTATGGGGTAACTCCCGGATTGGATTTTGGTTATTCGTTTTGACTCGAGTTGACCAAAAGTCCACGCCTTAAGAAATTAATTAAAGCCCATTAGACTTTAATTAAATTAATATTGGATATTAATCGGTCTTTGAGACGCGTTACGATTAAATTTGGAATTTAAGTCGTAAAGGTTTATTAATAAAATAAAGTGTAATATTTAATTTGGAATTAAATAGTGGATTAGTATTAATACATATTAAATTGGATTTAATTATGTAGTTTAATTTAATTCGGGAATTCGTACTTTAAGTACTTATTCGCAAAAACGAGTTTGACTCGAACAAATCAAATCGTTGTTTGTGAAGGGGGTTTTTAGGGGCAGAATCCGGTAACGCAGCGGAAGCGGTGGAAAATCGTATTTTCCGATTTCAAAACTTTTTCTCGGATTAATTAAATAAACATATTTATTTAATATTCCAATAATCAAATTATGAAATAAAATTCAATAAATCATATTTAGGTGAATTTACCAAATTACCCTTACTTTGGTATTTTGTCCATTTTAGTCCGAAATTGATCTAATCAATTTTGAATGATTCTAAATCATTTCTAAGATGAACTTAGCATGTTCAAAACATCAAAACACCAAAAGAAACCAAATCCCCAAATTTTTCCACTTTGGCCGAATGCACCAATTAGGACCCATTTTGTGCACTTTGTCATTTCATGCATCAAAACACATCAAGATGTAATCCAATGGACATGAAACTTTATATGCATCATATACACATCCAAATACACAACATATATAAAAATCCCCAAATTTGGAATTGGTCATGAACCCTAATTTTTCAATTTCCACAAATTGGACAAATTAGACCAAATACATTAAATCAATTGTTACAATCATCATTCTATCATCCAATCCAAGTCTCAACACAATGAAACAACTCAAGATCAAATATAGGTCATCTAAGAGTGGGGTCCAACAACTCTAGATTAGCAACATGGTTTCCAAAACCTTAAAAGAAAGCTTATAACTACAATAGTCACAACCTTCCTTCATCATACATGCTCAACACTCCCATCAAAACTTCCATCAACAAAAACACACACAAGGAATAAAGAAAGAAATAACCTAAGAACATCATATGTTAAAGCCTAGATCCTAAGGAACATTTTCCTTTCTAATAGCAAGTTGGAAAAACTCACTAAAATCCAAGATTTCTTTGATTTCTTCTTTCTTTCTCACAAGCTTCCTTTGCTTCCATTAATGGAGTTTTTCTTTAAAGTGTATTAGGTTAACTTCCAAATGAAATGAAAAACAATATATACTTGTATCAAAATGGCCTTGGCCGAAATTCACTAAAGGAAATACAAGTTTTGTAATTTCAATTTCATTTCACTTTACATTTAATCAACTTGATAAAATATCTTAATAACACTTTATAGATTTTATATTAAGTCAACAAATGCAACTAAGAAGAATATAACTCTTATATTTAAGTGTTATGGCCGAAATTAAAAAAAAATAAAGGAAAAATATATTTTTATTTTTCAAACAATTTTGAACAAATATCTTAAGAAGTCAAAATCAATTTGAACAACATTTTCCTTTAATGTAAAGTCAAACATTTACACTTATAATCATTTCCTAACTATATCATTTGGTGATATATTTATATTTTAATTATATTAATCATTTAACAATTAAATAATTAAATAATTAATTAAATACAAATATATCAAATATATGTATTATATTTACTTTAAATATCTCAAATACATATATTGATGATATATGTCAAATACTTTATTTGACTATTTATTAATGTGTATTTAATAATATCATATATTAAATACAAATACACATTAATTAGGAAATGAAGGTTCGGCCCGTTCGCATTTATTTTTCGTTTAACGATTAAACGATTTATAAATAATCATCATTATTCATAAATGTTGCTCTAGTGCTCTACGAGTATGTTTCATTATGGAGACTCTCTAGATTCAGGTATATCCGTCACGAAATCCAATTTCATGTCCATAATCTATCCACCCGTAGATTATGACGATCACGGATAAACTAGCTGAATCATACAGGTCGAGGTCATTGCATACGTATAATCCCTCCGTCACAGGTATCCAGATAATCCCAGAGATATAGATGTAAACGTCAAATCTCTATAGGTATTATCTCGTCGACGTATCTATTAGCGATCTCTAAATAACACTCGGAACTTACTTCCGATGTATACTGTGGCCACAAATTTAACAGACTGCTAATAATATATGGACTACCTATGCTCTGTACACAGAACTGACGGATCCTATCTTGACACACACAGGATATCCTGAGGATCGATCCACACCCAACGAACAGGCGGAGGTCTGATCTAAATAGATCGGTGACGTGACTGCCATCTAAGTGTGGAGGATGTCTCATACATCCACAGTGGTATCTCAAGTCGAAGGACCACTATGCTACTCAACCCGAGAAGATTCTTATTGACGTTGGCGTACCATCCATTAAGAATCTTCGGTGAGCCGTTCAGTGTTTATCCACTATAAACACCTACACGTCTATACGAGTCTCCATAGACTCATGGTTCATTGGGATAAACCACCGGACCAAGTCTCGATATACGACATGTACTGGTCTCAACGGATTTGACTAACCGACCCGTGTTAGCAAATCTGACCAGGAACTATGTTTGATAATATTCATATAGCAGTGACACTTCCCAATGTCAATTACAAACTAACTTTGTAACTGTGTACTGCATTATATATTATCGGGCCTTTGTCTAATATATACATATCACTAAACCACATTTAGTTTCAATCTAATCGTAATCAGATCGAATACGTATATAAGAACAAGAGGTGCAACCATAAATAAGTAATATTATGGAATAAGGGGATGTTCGTATTCATGAATCAGACATAAATGTTAGACATTATGTCCCATAGCGTCACTGTTTGTAAATGATATTGTATTATTGTACAAAATTAACTATGTGATAATGAAATTGCCTTTTGCCGTTTTGTAATATTATTTACTTTGATATATAAATGGCGAAAGTCCATATGATTAATACCGGATGATTGATGATATGAGACAGTATCAATCCATAAAGGTTTAATCATTAAATATCCCTAGTCGGAGTATTATCGAGATCGGACATCGATAATGCGGAATAGACTAGTATTGCGCTTGTGCACGTTGTGAGGGCACAACGGCATAGTTCTCATATATTTAAGTATTGGATACTTATGCAAGTGCGATAGGAGGTTGTGTTTTACCGATGGTACGGAAAACAGCTTCGCTCTGGATAGACCCTGCGGAATCCCATTGGTAGTATGTCTGCGTGTCTATGGGAGGCCGCATCAGGGTAGGTGTATATGGTCTTAACCTGAGACTTACATCGCTAGTACTTGCGACAATCGGTAAACTTTGGTTTTGGTGGTTGAGGACCTTAACCGGTTCTGTGTACACCTCTTCTGGGTTTATCGAGAATCGTAGTGTACTGGATGTGATGTCGAGATGGAAGTATCACTTCCAGACATATGGAGGTGATGATCACGCAGGACACAGAACTAGTACTCTATAAAAGGTTGCAACCGTCGGGACAATATGACCAGGTCAGGATTGTCCGATTTAAAGAGACTAGTTGCTTGATGTCCGATATATGTTTCGTACGGGGCAGACACATTTCCAGCCCCAGGCCTAACATGTGATCGTTCGATACTGGATCGATGTACGCAATACTACGGTATACTACGCTTGATATAGATCTAATATTCCAGTAAGAATATTTCTGTGGAGAATTGGTAGGCATGGCGCTTTGCTAGAAGCCAACCTTGTCTTGTGAATCGGTAAGAACGTAGTACGAGGTACGTACGTGTTCGGATTATCCGACGACCGTATTTACTGCCAACATATCCGGAGATCTCTTGGGTCGCTTCCTGAAGATTCACCTATGATATTTGATTCGGACTTAATTAATCTTGGATTAATTGCGGAGAAACTTTATCTTGGATAAAGTGCCTTATTTAGAGAGAGAACGATTAATTCAGAATTAATCGATAAAATTATATATTCGATATAATAATCGAAATTGATTTCGACGCGAAATTAAAATTAGATTTTAATTCGGGCAAACGAGTTAATTTAGAATTAATTCGTTAGCGACGTAAATAATAATTTCGCTAGGCGCAATTATTTATTTAAATTCGATTTAATTAGCGTCGCGACGTAAGTTCGGTATTTCGGAAATATCGAACCCGAACGCGTGAGTGCATGTAGGCCCACTTTCATTTGGAAACGTGTGGGGCCCACATGACACATGTCATTATATGCATTATTTAATTGGTAATACATTGCATGGTGATAGTGTATAATACACTCAATGGTTTTGCATGGAGTTTGAGTGTTTGACACTCTAAGCCATTGCATGATTTGTGTCATAAGTTTATTATTAATTTAATAAATATTATGGCATAAATATAAATTGATTTTTGTAACAAAAATCAAGACAACTCTCATCTCTCTCTCACAATGCCGTGACTTCCATTAGGGCAAAGAAGATTTGATTTTCTTTTCTCCATTTGCTAGCACATTGAAGGATCAAATGAGGTGATAGGGAAACCATCAAAGAGCTTGGAATACACAAAGTTTGGAGCTTATACTCTTCTTCCTCCCTTGGCCGAAACTTGAAGCTTGGAGATTCAAAGAATTTTCTTCATCACATCTCATCACAAAAGCTTTGTAAGTATGATTCCGCCATACTTCATCTTTTAATATATATATTCAATGTTGTATTTCATATGCTTAAACTTTCCTTGGGACATATAATAGAAACCAACAATGGTATCATTGAGCTAGGTTTAAGCACGAAATACATTAGGAATAATTTGGGGAAAATTGATTGAAGCATGTTCTTGTGGAATTGGATGCTATAGTATGCTTATATATATGTTATTTAACATATTACATGATCAATTTTAACAAAAATGCATTGGATGATTTTTTCCCAAAAATGTTGTCTTGGCCGCGAATGTGGAGGTGCTTCCAATGGATTGGAATTTTTCATGCATGAGTTTATTTGATGACTTAAGCATGTTTAAATGTATGATATTTGATATAATA
>SKCR01012842.1:0-11811 GCA_019454045.1 Zanthoxylum bungeanum
AAATGGTAGGTTGATGTGCAGCTTTTTGAAAATCTCCAAGAAACGAGCAAACTGTTTGTCCAGTTTTTTTTTCTGAAGACGCTGAGGAAAAGGTGGTGGTGGAGTGATCTGTTCTTTTCTTTTTCCTTTGCTTCTTTTTCCTTTGCTTCTTTTTCCTCTTCTTTTTCCTCCATCTGTGGGACTGCATCTTTTGGAATATCTTCAATTGTTGACTTGATTCCAACATCTTTGTTGATCTCAGTACCACTTTTTTAAGGTAATGGCTTGACATTGCTCCTTCCCTCGGTTCCTTGGATTTGGTTCTGTGTTGCTGGGAAGATTACCTGGCGGTCTGTAACTCTGGCCAGTTGTCCGATTTGATTCTCCAGTGCTTTGATGGAAGCTGATTGGCTCTGAATCATGGCTTCATATTTTTTTAATTGAGCTAACATCTCTCTGCCATCAATGGTTCATTTGTCTGCTCCTGGCCTTTGTTCTGTTGCTGGAATCCAGGTGGTGGATAGTTTCTTTTTCCTTGAATTGTTGCTCCATGAAAAATTAGGATGATTCCTCCACCCTGGGTTGTAGGTGTTGGAATATGGATTGTTCCTCTGTCTGTTGAAATTGTTGACATAATTCACTGTTTCTTCAAGTTGGTTTGGTTCTGGTGCTCCTCCATATAGTGAACTTGTGGATCCAGTGATGCTTTGAGTGTTGAGAGTCTCCATAAATTTGCATATCTGATCCAGCTTGTGTTGACTTTGTGCTGTATTGGCTCCAACTTCATAAATTCCTGCAATTCTTTAAATTATGCTCCTTTCTGTTGGCCATAAGGAATGTTTGTTGGCCATTTCTTCAATTAGGTCCTAGGCTTGATCTTCTCCTTTTGCCATCAAAGCTCCTCCAGCAGCAGCATCAATTGTGGTTCTCATCAGTCCAGAAAGTCCATTATAGAAAGTTTGGACATGAAGCCATTTTGGAATCTCATGGTGAGGACATTTCCGGAGCAAATCTTTGTATCTTTCCCAAGCTTCGTACAGGGATTCTGAATCTTGCTGCACAAAGGATGTGATGTCATTTCTCAACTTTGCAGTTCTGTCTGGTAGAAAGTATTTTGCAAGGAATTTGGTGGCTAGAGTGTTCCAAGTTGTGATGGATCCAGCTGGTAGTGAATGTAGCCAAGCTTTTGCTCTGTCTTTCAAGGAATATGGAAAAACTCTCAGCCTCATAGCTTCTTCAGCTCCTCGGTTGTAATTGAACGTGCCGCAAACTTCCAGGAAGTTGTTGATGTGGGCATTAGGATCTTCAGTTGCATTTCCCCCAAACTGAACTGTCTGCTGAATCATCTGAATGCAAGTTTTGATGTCACCCGCATTTGCTAGTAAAGGAGGAAGTACATTACAGGAAATGAGGCCATCTACCACCGGAATGGTTCTGTCTCGAATGGGGATTGGTGGTGCAACCTCCAAAGGTTCAGGTTCCATGTTGACTAAGGCTTCTTGGCCTTCTCGCCTTCCCTTCTCAACTGTCTGATGGTTCTTTCAATCTCTGGGTCAAGCGGTCGGAGTTCAAAGCTTCTGGTTCGTCTCATGAAGTTTCTGAGAACCTGAAACACAAGAAAACAATAACAATAAGTAAAAAGAAATTAGATACAAGTAAAAGTATCTACCCCTAAACTAATAATAAAAGATAAATAAGTCCCGGCAACGGCGCCAAAAACTTTACCGGCGTAAACACACATATAACGCAAGCGTACGTATCGTTCAAGTAGTATAAAAAGTATCGATCCCACGAGGACTTAAACCTTATCTATTAATTTTTATGATGTCAAATGATTACTAGTATCTAACAGGTTTTTTAATTGATTTGAAATGGCGACGATTCTAAATTTAAAGACAAGTAAATAAAATTGTTCGAAAGTAGATTTTAAGAAAATTCAATATTAAAAACTATCTAGGGTTGTGATTTATTCCAATATTATTAAAGATGAAGTGGTTATCTTATAGTTGGGTAAAATATTGATTTATTAACCTGGAACACTAAATTATGTAAAAGCCTCTTCCGATGGTCAATTACAATACCTAGTATAATCCAATTGAACCATATGTCTATGTCAACCAAATTACCTAGATTCATTAAGAGTAAGTTCCAACTATGGCTACCCCCCCACGCCTGACAGGTATATTCCTATCCTGTAAGGAAATCTATTAAAGGGTTATCTATCCTCAAGGAAGATCGTGGGCTATTGAGTCTAAGGTCTTAAACCTAAAATCCCTATGTCTATTCTAGTTCATTTTAAGTTTACCTTATCAATTTTATTAGTGGCCAATTAATAAAAAGGCATTAAGATTAAGACTCAATAAATAAATCTTTATATTACCCAAATTATAATCTAACCCCTTATAAACCCGTGATATTGAAACTCATCACAACCCTAGATAACTAACTTAGTTATGACACATAGCTAGGGCTAATGAAAACTTAAAAGTAAAAGCCATAAGTAACAGTGCTGAAAAGTAATTGCAATAAAGTAAAAGCTTAAAGTAAAATAAAATAGAATGCTAAGGTAAAAAGAATTATTTTCTACTACTACTACTTATTTAGATATCTCCCAGTAAAATAATATATAAACTTGTGATTATTACCAACCAGCCATATAGGCGGTAACCTGATTAAGTCAATTTAAGTCCAACCAGCCATAAAGGCGGAACCAAAATAAACCAGCCATAAAGGAGGAACCAAAGTAACCAGCCATAAAGGCGGAACCAAAATAAAATTACCAACCGACCAATCTGGCGGTATCCTTGATTAGTCAGGTTTAAACCAGATTAAATTAAATTACCAACCGACCAATATAGCGGTATCCTTGATTAGTCAGGTTTTAAATAGTGAATATATTATTTTTAAGGGAGATTAATCTAAATAGCAATAGTAAAAGAATTACCTTTCACCCTAGCAAAGGAAGTTACCTCCTCATAGTGAATAGTAAAAACTGTAATATAAAGAAAGTAAATTATTATTATTACAGAACGTAATTAAAAATTACAAAACTAAATTAAAAGAAACTTAGAGAGAGAAGAACTCCCTAATTACATCAAAGAAGTGGGAGGGACAGGTACACTGAAATCTGAAATTTCGAGCTCTATTTATAGGCGCGGATAAGGGTCCAGCGTCGCGACGCCAGCTACAGTTCAGCGTCGCGACGCCAGCTACAGTTAATCGTGGCACAATGACGGTATGACACGTGGCGAGGCGGCTAAGAGCTCAGATCATTATCCGATGACGTGGCACTGTTCATGACGTCATTGCTTACGTCACGCTGACGTGTGGAGGGCGATTTTCGGCAGCGTTAGATCTTAACACGTGGCACCGGCGCGCCCTTAGCAAGTCCGTTGTGATGGCGACACGTGGCATGGCGCAAGATAGTATGATCGGCGCATTTTAGCAGGCGGCGCACGTTAGCAAATTTTCTAATTGGTTCACGTGTCCACGGCGTACTTTAGCAAATCCGGCGCATGCTGGGCGTCGCGACGCGAAAGGATTCAGCGTCGCGACGCTGAAATGACGATTTTGCCCTTTTTGTCCAGTTTTTCCTCAAATTCACCTACAGAATGTCCTGAAAACTTTATTTATCTACAAGATAACACAAAACACATCAAAATATTCACAAAACTCAAGTAACTATACAAAATATTAGGTTAAATGAGTGGGAAATAGTGATAGATTTACCACTCATCACCATACAGTCTCATCATACACCCTTAAACATGCATTCTAAAAGCATAATAAGGCACGAAAAATAAATTAATAATGATATGCTTATGGATATTTAAAACAACTTGTTCCCTGAACAAATCTCTCCATTTCCTCTCTCCCGCTACCATAATTCTTACTTCTACCCAATTACATAACACTTCTAAAGAAACCTCATTTACATTGAGGGGAATAGGTGAGAAGAGAAATACAAAGAATCAAGAGGTAATAGGCTGGACACGCATGTCCAATTTAATAAATTCTAAATTTATTACAACAATTTCCAAAATTACCCTCACCCATCTAATATCCATCCGATATACATTATTCATACATCACATCCATGTATTCACACAAAGCATGTTATCAATCAATCTAATCCAATTAATTAATCTGAAATTAATGACCATCCAATGTTCATACAACGATTTGATTTGCGCGAGTCAAACTCGTTTTAAGAATAAGTACTCAAAGTACGAATTCTTGAATTATATCAAACTACAATATTAAATCCTATTTAATTTGTATTCAATACTAATTCTTTATTTAATTCCAAATTAAATAATTACACTTTATTAATAAGCCTTTGTGACTTAGATTCTAAATCTAATCATTACGGGTCTCAAAGCCCAATTAACATCCAATGTCAATTTAATTTAAAGTCCAATGGGCTTTCAATTAATTTCTAAGGCATGGACTTTGGCAACCAAAGCCCAATAAGGAATCACCCTTTGCCAAAAATCAATTTAGGCCCATTAGGCCCAATTAAAATGTTAAAGGTCCATTATATTATATTTGGACTTTTATTGATATGGTTTTGGGCCCAATTGGATCCAACCAATTAACCTAAACCAAACTTGGCCCAACCAAGCCCATTAAGCCCAAATATAACTTTATAAGCCGAATTCCAAATTTAGCCTAACTAATTAAATTCTAAAATATCAATTTACATAATTAATCATGCTAATCATCATCAACACATGTCCAACATTATTGAATCAAAAGATCAATTCATTTCCATGCTTTGAAGCTCACGACAATTTGGGGTTTTTAAAATTGATTTCGATTTCAATCCAATTAAATCCTAAATCAATTTATCCAAAGTCTTTCAACTCATCCAATGATCAAAAAACAAAATTACCATGACTTTAGGGCATCCATACACATTCGGCCAAGCCAAACTTTTGGGGAAAAATTATCCAATTCAATTTTCATCAAATTGATCATGCATAACTCTAAGTTATCATCATTCAAGCATACTCAATCAATCAATTTCATCAAATCATGCTCAAATCAAATTTACCCAAATTTTACCCTAAATTCAATTTCATGCTTAATCAAGGCTCTTGATACCATTGTTGGGTTTTCTAGGTCAAACCAAGATCAATTAAGCGATGAAAGGTGCGAATAAAACAAAGTAAAGTTGCGGAAATACTCACTTTGATCGGCTTTTGGATGCGATGAACACAAAAAAAATTTCTCCTTGAAGCTCTCGGCCAAGGTCCCTTTTGTGCTCCAAGTTTCGGTCAAGCCCCCATTTGTATGCTCTAAGCTCCAAGCTTTATGAATGATGATTCCATGCTCATGAATGGGTTTCCCTATCACCTTTGTGAGAACCCTTTGAGTGCTAGCTCTTGAGATTTTGCAACAAAATCATGAACCATTGAGCCTTAGGCTCTCGGCAAATTGAGAGAGAAATGGAGAAGGCCATTCGGCCATGGAGGAAAATGAGAGAGAGAGAAGATTGTATTTTGAGTATTATGTTTTCTAAAAACATATACCAAAAAATCCTAACCAAATTTTGGTAAAAGCTTTTCCAAAAAACTAAAAATAATTTGGAGGCAAAATGGCATTTATTGCCCACAACCACCAACATCATGAATAGTGACTGGTTGTCAATCACCAAAAGGTGACTTGACATCCATCACTAAAGTGACAGGTGATGTGACACGTGATGTGACTTGTGGGCCCCACTTGATTTGAAATACGAGTGGGCCCACAAACACTCCCGGGCTCAGGTTCGCTAATTCCGAATTAACGAATTTTCCGTTGCGACGTAATTAAATCAAATTTAATTAAACAATTATGCCTAGCAAAATTACTATTCACGTCGCTAGTGAATTAATTCTAAATTAACTCGTTCGCCCGAATTAAAATCCAATTTTAATTCCGCGTCTAAATCTAATTTCGTATAATATATCGAATATAATATTTTATCGATTAATTCCAAATTAATCGTTCTCTCTCTTTAAATAGTATTTTATCCCAGATAAAATATCTCCGTAATTAATCCTAGATTAATTTTCTCTCTCTACTAATTAATCCCAGATTAATTATGTGCGAGTCATACATCATCGGTGAATCTTCGGGAAGCGACCCATGAGATCCCTAGATATGTTGGCAGTAAATCCGGTAGTCGGACTATCCGAACACGTACGTACCTAGTACTACGTTTTTACCGATTTACAAGACATGGTTGGCTTCGAGCAAAGCATCGTGCCTACCCAATTCTCCAGAAATATTCTTAAAGGAATATGTAATCTATATCAGGCGTAGTATACGTCGTATTGCGTATTGCGATCCAGTATCGGATGTCACATGCTAGTCCTGGGGCTGGAATTGTGTCTGCCCCGTACGAAGCACATATCGGATCTCTGGTAACTAGTCTCTATAATCGGATAAACATGACCTAGTCATATTATCCCGATAGCTGCAGCATATAAGAGCACCAGTTCCGTATCCTACGTGACCATCATCTCCATATGACTGAAGTGATACTTCCATCTCGACATCACACCCAATACACTACGATTCTCAATATACCCAGAAGAGGCGTACACAGAATCAGTTAAAGCCCTGGACGACCAAAACCAAAGTATATTGATTGTCGCAAGTATTAGCGGTGCAAGTCTCAGGTTATGACCAAATACACCTACCCTGATTCGGACTTCCATAGACACATAGTCATACTACCAATGGAATTCCGAGGGGTCTATCCAGAGCGAAGCTGTTTCCGTACCATCGGTAAACACAACCTCGTATTACACTTGCATGAGTATCCAATACCCAAATATATGAGAACTATGTCGTTATGCTCCCATAACACGCCCAAGTGCAATACTAGTCTATTCTGCATTATCGATGTCCAATCTCGATAATACTACGACTAGGGATAATTAAAGATTAAACCTTCATGGATTGATACTGTCTCATATCTTATCAATTCAGAACTAATCATATGGACTTTTATCATTTATATATATCCCGGAAATCCAATTACAAATGATAAAAGAGCAATTTCCTTTGTCACATAGTTAATTTGTACAACAACACAATGTTCTGTACAAATAGTGATGCTATGGGTCATAATTGTCCAACACTTCGACATCTTTTTGTATTAATTCGTATTTACGCGTCGAAGTCTTCTTTCTTGTTGCAACATCAAAATCCAATTATGCGACCAAGTCGCCAACAATCTCCTCTTTTTTTATGATGGCAATTCCTTAAAACCTGTTGATACTTGTGAGCTTCTTGGAGTCCAAATTTGACAATTTTGCTCCCCATCAATATAAGCTCCCCCTCAATGTGTGATTGTCTTTAATAAAACTCTATCAAGACTTGACAAACACATTAGTACGATTACTCCACTTAAAACCAAGGTGAGGGTAAAACAAGTTTTAATCTCATTCTAATGATTTCTCCCCCTTTGACATTATCAAAAAGTGGAGAAGCAAAATTTTAATGAGAAAAAAAAATGTGCATAATGATACCAAAAATTTAAAAAATATGCACATTTGGCATTTCCCCCTTTTTGCCATAAAAAATCAAAATTCATGCATAAAAGAGCATTTTTCAAAAGATAGATACTCATGAATACCATTTAAAATCTAAGATCATCTTAAGCATGATTTCTCCCCAAATTTGATACCAATTAAAAATATATCAATACATTCCATGATACCAATTAATTAATTATCAAAGTCCATGCATTTCATGATGCCAATTATATTCTAATACATGCATTTCATGATATTCATATATGATTATGCCAATTTACATGCATTCCATTTTCAACCAATTAGTTCATATGGCAAGACATATTCAATCAAGTGATCACATATATTGCATTTAACTCAATAAATTTCACGTGCCAATTGAAATAAAAAAGGGGTTTAACTTTATGATTAAGGCATTTAATGATAACAAATGAACAATTGATACCAATAGAAAGTTAAATACATTGCCTAATCACTTTGTATGCTTAAAAAAATATTAACCAATTTAAAATATGCATACATACACAAAGAGGAAACGGTACCAATATTTCCGTGAATACGGATTTTACCTTTACCGTTGCGATTCCTCATCTCTTTGAGCCTTCGGGATCTATTTTGCGATTCTCTTTAAGGATCCATTCCCAAAGCTCCCCCTACAAATTTATCAATTGCACTTTGGTACCCAAACTTTCTTGGGTCCATTGGGGTTAATTTTGATTCCTTGAGGAATCCATGCATTCTTAATCACATTCTTATACATGCATTCAAAAATTTTATGTCCCTTTTTATTACATGCATGACATGTGATATTTTCATTTATAACGTTCTTAGCATGAGAATCGGAAGCCTTAACAAAACAATTTCTCAAAAATTTTTGTTTAATGTATGGCCTGTATCCTAATCATTCTCTTTTAAATGCACATTTTTGAGATCCAATAAGCATATGAAAATTTTTATGTCCCAATATGAATTTGCTAATTATATTTTGCAAATCTATAACTTTTGTGTTTAATAACACATTTTCATTCAAAATTGATTCGTAATCACATGTCTTAGAGCTAGATGGCATATTTGACATGGCATTCTCAAGTTCTAGCTCTTTAATCTTTAAACATGCATTTTCATCTTTTAAACATGCATTTTCATCTTTTAAACATGCAATTTCATTTTCATGTTTGGCCTTTAAGCATATAATCTCATTATCTAAAGCATGAAATTTATCCATACAACATGCATGATCATTTTTAAGTGTATCATGCTCATTTTTGACCAATTTTAATTTCTTTTTAAGCACATCACACAATTCTTTTAAGCCATTAAAAGCATTAAATAGATCATTATAGTCTTGAGAATTGTGTACCTCTTCTTCTTCGCTTTCAAAGTGGAAGTCCTCATCCGTGATAGCCATGAATGCTAGATTTGTTCTTTCTTTAGCTTGGACCTCCTCTTCCTCCTCGGATGAGCTAGAATCGCTATCGCTCCAAGTTGAAGTAGCTTTCATTGCCTTTTTCTTTGATTTTCCTTTCATCCTCTTCAATGGGCAATCCATAGCTATATGACCCGGTTTGTTGCATTCATAGCAAATATTTTTCTTATTTTTCTGCGGCCCTTTTTCTTCTTTCTTATCATCCGCTTTTGATTTTCCCTTTTTCTTTACGTATTTGAGGAGTTTCTTAAAGTTTTTGTTTATTTGAGCCAACTCATCATCACTATCACTATCACTTGAGCTTGAGTCATCTCTTTTTATCGCTTTTAAGGCTAAGGGCTTCCTTGTCCTTTTCTCATCTTCCTCATTTTTATCCATCTTGATCTCCATTTCATACTCAAGTAATTTTCTGACTAAATCATCCATCTTCAATGTGTTTACGTCGTTTGCTTCTCTAATGGAGGAGGTGTAGCTTCTATATTCCTTCGGGAGTGATCTTAAAATTTTCTTCACTTGATCCGATGTCCCAATGACTTTTCCCAAGGCGCCCAAATGATTGATGATGACAGTAAATCTTGAAATCATATGATCAATTTCTTCCCCGGATTCCATCTTGAAATTGTCTAATTCGCACATGAACCGGTTGATCTTTGATTCATTTACTTGGCTTGTGCCCTCGTTGACCATTTCTAATGACTTCCACAAATCATAAGCATTTCCACATTCCAGAAGTTTGTTTATTTGATCCCGATCAATGGCACATAGAAGTTGGTTGAGTGCCTTAGCATTTTATGAAGCTTGCTTTAGATCCTCACTATCCCATTCTAAACTCGGCTTCAGAATCTCAACCTAATTGCTATCTCTTTTTGTTGGCCCTTTTGCACCTCGTGTGATAACCAAATAAGATTGCGGATCTACGGTAAGGAGATAATTTAGCATTCTCATCTTCTAATAATTGTAGTCTGTTCCGGTGTAAAACGGAGGTCTAGTCGTTGAAAATCTCTCGGCAAGATTTGACGAGTTGCTTGTAGAAGCCATGATATATTCTCGGACGATTAAGTCTTGTAGAGAATACCTCGCTCTGATACCAACTGAAATTACCGTCAAGCAATAGCAATAAACCAAACTCTATACCCAAGAGGGGGGTGAATTGGGTTACGGCTAAATAATGCGGAAATAAAAATCTTTGTCGATTTTAAGCTCTTTTACCAACTAATGCTTAAGGTCAATTTTCTCTATTGTGATAAACAACCTACATGCAAGTTTCTAATATATAAACATGTAATAAATAGAACTTGCAATATGTAAAGAGTTAAGGGATAGAGAAAACGACACCGCGATTTATAGTGGTTCGGCCAAACGTGCCTACGTCCACTCCCCTAAGCCTCACTTGAAGATTTCCACTTAAAATCGAGTTTCCGTGGTTCACTCGTAACCAAGAGTTTTCCGCAAAGGCGCACTCCGAACCTTTTATAATTTTGAGTTTTATTCGTAGGCTCACTCACAAACCTTTACAACTACCCAAACTAATGAGATTTCACAACCACAAGTGTTTTGATAAAAAAGGTGTAAAACACACTTGGATACTCACAATGATAAATAAGATTGTGTGTGTTGGTTATCCAAATGTTCTAAGCTCACTAAATGTATGAAGATGAGTGTGTGAGCTTTAGAGTGTATGAGATAAAGAAGGTTTATGACACTCTTGTATTTGCCTAGAGAATGTATGAAGATTTAAAATGATGTCTCTAACCAAGGAAAATGAGTTGGGGTTCATTTATATAGAAAAATGAAGAGCAGTCCCAACATTCTGCTGAGACCGGTATGCTCACCGGTATGGGACCGGTATGCCGGTCTGGGGTTCCAACGGATACTAACGGCTATATGACCGTTGGGAAAGTATAGGTTAGACCGGTATGGTTTGGCCCGGTTCCAGAATGTGTGTAAAATGAACAGCTAGACCAGAATAGAGACAGGTATGGATCTCCCTGGTTTCAGTAACTATGCACCATGAAGAGCTAGATAGGAATGGGGACCGAAATGGTGACCATAATGGAGACCGAAATGGATCTCCCTAGTTCCAGAAATCATGCATAAGGCTTTTCTTGACCGGTATGGTCACCGAATGACACCGGTATTGTTGGACAATTATGACCCATAACGTCACTATTTTTACAGATCATGGTGTTGTTGTACAAATTAACTATGTGACAAAGGAGATTGCTCTCTTATCATTTGTGATTAGATCACCTTAGATGTATAAATGATGAGAGGTCCCTATGATTTGTTCCTGGACGGAGAATGATATGAGACATATCAGTCCACGTAGGATAAATCATTAAATATCCCTAGTCAGAGTATTATCGAGATTGGACATCGATAAATACGTAAAAGACTAGTATTGCACTTGTGCGCGTTGTGAGGGCACAACAACATAGTTCTCATATATTTGGGTATTGGATACTCATGCAAGTGTAATAGGAGGTTGTGTTTCACCGATGGTACGGGAAACAGCTTCGCTCTGGATAGACCCCCTCGGAATCCCATTGGCAGTATGATTGTGTGTCTATGGGAGTCCGACATCAGGGTAGGTGTATTTGGTCTTAACCTGAGACTTGCACCGCTAATACTTACGACAATCAATATACTTTGGTTGAGGTCGTCCAGGGCTTTAACTGGTTCTGTGTACGCCAATACTGGGTATTTTGAGAATCGTAGAGTATTGGGTGTGATGTCAAGACGAAGTATCACTCCAGTCAAGTGGAGATGATGTCACGTAGGATACGGTATTAGTGCTCTTAAGTGCTGCGCGGCCATCGGGATATTATGACTAGGTCATGTATATCCGATTATAGAGACTAGTTACCAGACATCCGA
>SKCR01012843.1:0-11836 GCA_019454045.1 Zanthoxylum bungeanum
GATTCCATGTAACATCATACTATATACATGCAAGCAACTCATTAATCAAATTTCACAAGAACATGCTTCAACCAATTTTTCACACCATTCGGCCAAGGTTAAATTTTGGGGAAAAATCATCCAATGCATTTTTCATAAAATTGATTCCATGTAACATCATACTATATACATGCAAGCATACTCATTAATCAAATTTCACAAGAACATGCTTCAACCAATTTTGTCAAATTTTAACCTAAAGTATTTCATGCTTAACCATGGCTCCATGATACCATTGTTGGTTTCTATAATATGTCCCAAGAAAAGATTAAGCATTTGAAATACAATAAATGAATATATATTAACTTTGAAGTATGGCGGAATCATACTTACAATGCTTTGTTGATGAAGAAAATCAAACCAAAATGGAAGCTCCAAGTGTTGATTGATTCGGCCAAGAGGAGAAGAAGGTGGAAAGCTCCAAGCTTTGTGAATTCCTTGCTCTATGATGGTTTCCCTATCACCTCTTTTGATCCCTTGAAGGTGCTAGCCTTGCATGTGAGAAGATGTTCCAAACAACCACACTATCTTCAAGCCTTTGGCAACCAAAATGAAGAAGATGAAGACCAAAAAACTGCATGCAGTTTTCGGCAATGTGAGAGAGAGAAGAGAGATTTTTCATATTAATTTTTGATACCAAAAATCAATTTATATTTATGCCATAATATTTATTAAATAATAATAAATCTATGACACAAAACATGCAAAGGCTTAGAGTGTCAAACACTCAAATTCCATGCACAACAATTGAGTGTATTATACACTATCACCATGCAATGCATTATTAATAAAATAATACATATAATGACATGTGTCATGTGGGCCCCACACGTTTCCAAATGAAAGCGGGCCCACGTGCACTCACGCGTTCGGGTTCGATATTTCCGAAATACCGAACTTGCGTCGCGACGTTATTAAATCGAATTTAAATAAATAATCGCGCCTAGCGAAATTATTATTTACGTCGCTAACGAATTAATTCTAAATTAACTCGTATGCCCGAATTAAAATCTAATTTTAATTTCGCGTCGAAATCGAATTTCAATTATTATATCGAATATAATAATTTTATGATTAATTCCAAATTAATCGTTCTCTCTCTCTAAATAAGGCACTTTATCCGAGATAAAGTTTCTCCGCAATTAATCCAAGATTAATTAAGTTCGAATCAAATATCATAGGTGAATCTTCGGGAAGCGACCCAAGAGATCTCCGGATATGTTGGCAGTAAATACGGTCGTCGGATAATCCGAACACGCACGTACCTCGTACTACGTTCTTACCGATTAACAAGACAAGGTTGGCTTCTAGCAAAGCGCCATGCCTACCCAATTCTCCAGAAATATTCTTATAGGAATATAAGATCTATATCAAGCGTAGTATACCGTAGTATTGCGTACACTCGAATCCAGTATCGGATGATCACATGCTAGGCCTGGGGCTGGAGATGTGTCTACCCCGTACGAAACATATATCGGACATCAAGCAGCTAGTCTCTTTAAATCGGACAATCCTGACCTAGTCATATTGTCCCGACGGTTGCAACCTTTTATAGAGTACTAGTTCTGTGTCCTGCGTGATCATCACCTCCATATGTCTGAAGCGATACTTCCATCTTGACATCACATCCAGTACACTACGATTCTCGATAAACCCAGAAGAGGTGTACACAGAACCGGTTAAGGTCCCCAACCACCAAAACCAAAGTTTACCGATTGTCGCAAGTACTAGCGAGATGTAAGTCTCAGGTTAAGACCATATACACCTACCCTGATGCGGCCTCCCATAGACACCTAGACATACTACCAATGGGATTCCGCGCGCGGGGTCTATCCAGAGCGAAGCTGTTTTCCGTACCATCGGTAAAACACAACCTCCTATCGCACTTGCATAAGTATCCAATACTTAAATATATGAGAACTATGCCGTTGTGCCCTCACAACGTGCACAAGCGCAATACTAGTCTATTCCGCATTATCGATGTCCAGTCTCGATAATACTACGGCTAGGGATATTTAATGATTAAACCTTTATGGATTGATACTGTCTCATATCATCTCAATCCAGTACTAATCATATGGACTTTCGCCATTTATATATCAAAGTAAATAATATTTACAAAATGGCAAAAAGGCAATTTCATTATTACATAGTTAATTTTGTACAATAATACAATATCATTTACAAACAGTGACGCAATGGGACACAATGTCTAACACCTTACTTATATCACTTGTAATGAAATGATTTGTGCAATAATTTAGCCAAGCCTAAGCAACATTTATTTCCAAGGAGTATTCTACTTTAAGTTCACATGCATTAAAGTAATCATCATAACGGTAAAACATGCAATAGCACACGGCAATCTCATGAACATGTTTCGATCATATGATGCGGAAAACAAAAAAAAAACAACCTAAACATAATGCAAATTCCAAACGCAAAACAAATGACTAATCATGCTTGAAAATGAACAACCAAATAGGCTAAATCATGCCTAAAAACCAAGTAACATACTAATGACCTAATCATGCTTGAATACCATCTCATGAACACATCAAATAGATAAATACAGAGATACAAATAGTATGATTGATTATATGATACAAGAGAAATCACCTAAGAAAAAATTTTGCATGACATGTGATGAAAATGACTCAATTCAGTGTATGCGCGTTCGTGTAGCGTTTGAAAACATGTTCGTACGGTAAACATAAAGTTCGCGTTCGAGTAGCGTTCGTAAACATGTTCGAAGGAGACCAGACAGAAAACATGCGTTCATGTGGCGTTCTGAAACGCGTTCGAACGGGATTACAACAGTGACCTCCAAAATACAGTAAACAATATGACACATGCGTGAACAGATGAATAGGTGACACCTAATCAATAATAACGGGCTCTAAAAGCGCGGCAAAGTATCGTGGTAAAGGTAGACCGTAGGCTTTTTATCCCTCCAAATGGAGGACCTTTAATCCGACTTACTAAGCCCATGCGCAATGCAACATGATGCATGATTATGTAAGAAGAATGTCATACAAAGAAAAGCGAATAACGAAATGAAAGGCGCGGCGAAGTAAGTTCGTGGTAAAGGTTTTTTTAACCCCTCGAAATGGAGGACCTTTAATCCAACTTACTAAGCCCATGCGCATCACATCATAATGCATGTAAAAATAAAGAAAACCATATCGAACTTCGTATACCCGATTGAACAAATTTTACATCCAACCGAATATACATCATCTGGCGCGGCAAAGCATCGTGGTAAAGGATTTTAACCTATCAAAATAGAGGACCTTTAATCGCACTTACTAAGCCCATACGCTAATAACACAATGCATATATGAAAAAACATAAAGACAATGATATCGGACTTCGTGTATCCGATTGAACATATCTCACATCCAATCGAATATACATTATCCGGCGCAGCAAAGCATCGTGGTAAAGGATTTTAACCTCTCAAAATAGAGGACCTTTAATCGCACTTACTAAGCCCATACGTTAATAAGACGATGCATATAAGAGATAAAGACAACAATATCAGACTTTGTATACCTGATTGAACATATCTCACATTCAACTGAATATACATCATCCGGCGCAGAAAAAGCATCATGGTAAAGGATTTTAACCTCTCAAAATATAGGACATTTAATCGCACTTACTAAGCCCATGCGTTTTATCTCATCATTACATAAACAAATAACATGCGGAAATCAAGTAGCGAATAATAAAAAATCAAAACAACATAAAACGAAATATGCGCCATTTACTCAAGTGGTACATGGAGTTGTATCTCGAGTACAGATCATACTACCGTCCATTCGGAATCGGCTATGAAATTTATGTCCGGGTTTCATTTTATATACCACGAGAGGCGACACATTCTTCATTTTATTCAAGGGCCACAACATACATCATTCCACAATAATCATGCAAACGAGACTCAATAAATAATAAAAATATGAATGAAAATAGATGTGAAAAATACCCTCAGGTCTAACCTTTTATGTCGACTTTCGGAAGCGCGTACAAGTCTGTCGGAAGGGCTATCACTCCGTAAATTTTCTGGTTCACTGGTCCACGTCTTTCTTTCGCTGTTTTGCTGCTCAAGCTACTGTTTTGACTCCGTTTTGCTGCTACTTTGCTGCTGTTTTCGGGTCAGTTTCGGTGACTGTTTTGGGGTATTTTTTTCTCGGTTTAAAGTGTAGATTTTTGGGCTGTTTAAGGGCTGTTTTGGTTCACTGTTTTCGGTGTTTTTTGGACCGGTTTGGTTACTGGTTTTGGCATTCGGTGAGGGGGCTGGTTTATCTTGATTGTTGTTCAGTGGCAGTGGCTAGTTGTGACGAGTGGAGTTAGGGGCTTGGGGCGTGAGGCAGATTTGTGAATGGCTATTTGGGATGGTCGTGGAGGGGTGTTTTGTTGATGGATAAAGTGCTGCTTATTTTCTTGAAATGAGAGGAGAGCCGAGACTTAAGTGTTGATTTGTGGCTTTGAGGGGTACGTGTGTGAGAGGGAGGGGGTGTCGTGTCGTGGGTGTTCACTTGAGGTAGGCTGGCAGTGGTGTGGTGTGTTAGGCGTAGTCTAGTCGAGTGGCTGAATCGGCTTTGGCAGTGGCGTTGAGTGTAGGTTAGTTGAGTGAATGGGTGGCAGGTTGGTTTGCCTTTAAGGGCTGTTTAGGGTTGCATTTCGTAGGGCGAGAGGAGTGAGAGCGTATGAGGAGAGGAGAGAGGAGGAGTCTTAGGGTTTTTATAGGCTTTTATTTTGTGAGGTTTTGGATATTTTTGCTGCAGTGCCGAAAGAGAGAGCTTAGGGTTGTTTTTGGTTCTGCCGAGTTGGTGAGGGCCGTGAAACGGGAGAGTGAGGAAGGGTTTTAGGGTTTTTTTTATTATTCGTTTCTGTTTTTTTTCGTTGGCTTTTACTGTGAGAGAGGAGATCCATAGGGTTGGTTTTGTGCTATTTTTATAGTGAGAGGGTAGGAGGATTAGGGTTTGCATGGATTTGAAAAGGAAGAAGATCAATTAGTGCCACATAAGGAAAATCAATTATTTGGTTGGAGACATGTCTTGGCTAGATTAGGAAGTTAGTTAGTTATATTGGATTTATGTTAATTAGGCATGCAATTTCTTTTATTTAGGTGAGTGATTTATTTAATTTGGTAGGTGATTTAATTAAATTAGGAATTTAATGTAATTAGATTTTAATTTAATTTAATTTCAATTTAATTGGTTTTTATTTAAATTTGTGACATGTTTTAATTATTTATTGGATTAGGCTTGGAGAGATGGGCTTGGTGTATGTCTTAGTGATGCGTGGGCTAGGTGTGTGGCTTGCGAGGGTTTTTAGTCTAAAGATGCTTTAAAACGGAGGTCCAACGAGTGAACCTGGAGCTAAACAAGCGAATAAAATTTAACGATATACCGATTCCCTTCCGATAACCGTTTCCCGCAACTTCCTCGACTAAAAAGGTAGTGTCTCCAAATGAGACTCATCATAGAGACTCAAATGCAAAAATGCAATGCCTACAGATGTGTCCCAGGGTCGAGGCCCACATCGGCAGCAGTTTTGGGATGCGTCCCAGGGTCGAGGCCCACATCAGATGCCGAGAATGGCACTCTGGGAATGGAGCATGGGTCGAGGCCCACATCAGATGCCGGGAATAACGCTCCGGGAATAGAGCATGGGTCGAGGCCCATATCATTATATGCCGGGAATGCGGGAATACGCACGAGAATGGAGCATGGGTCGAGGCACACATCAGATGCTGGGAATGACGCTCCGGGAATGGCGCTCAGGGAATCGAGGCCGACATCATTATATCTCGGGAATGGCACTCCAGGAATAAAGCATGGTTCGAGGCCCACATCAGATGCCGGGAATGGCGCTCCGGGAATGGAGCATGGGTCGAGGCCCATATCATTATATGCTGGGAATGGCACTCTGGGAATGGAGCATGGGTCAAGGCCCATATCATTATATGACGGGGTTGGCGCTCTGGGAATGGAGCATGGGTCGAGGCCCACATCAGATGCCGGGAATGGCGCTCCGAAAATGGAGCATGGGTCGAGGCCCATATCATCATATATCGGGAATGGCGCTCCGTCAATATAGCATGGGTCGAGGCCCACAACCGCGACACCTCGGGAATGGGGTTTAGCATGTCGGGAATGACGCTCCGGGAATGGAGCAAGGTTCGGAAGGGGACCACAACTTATCAGCACAGTGTGGGAACAAAGCCCACATTCGGTGGTCCAGGAACAAAGCCCAGGGCTCGCAGCACCTCACCACCAGATCAACTCAGCAACAGGCAAGTCAAGCGGCAGTTGGCGAGGCAAGGTAAGTTAAAATGCATTGCATAACTTTGATAGGATTGTCATTGTCACACACTGCATTTTTGTATATAAGTCCCGATGATGAGCCTCGTATGGAGGCACTACCTCTTAAGTTGCGGAAGTCGCGAGGGAAACGGACGTTGGAATGGAAAAGTCGGAAAATCGATACCTCTTTGGATTTAATTTGTTTGCTTAGCTTTGGGTTTGCTCGTTAGACATCTGTTTTAAAATTTATCCTCGACCCAAACCCTAAACAGACATACGACCTCACTCTCTCTCACCTATACCCCTCTCTGGATAACTCACGTCATTTATTCTTCTCACTCATTCACGACATCACACAAAGAAAATGACACCATAGACTCTCATCTCTCACGCCTATCCTTCATCCCCAGCTTCTCAAACATGCGCCCCTTCAACTTCTAGCACCTCACGCACATACTAACCATGCACAAGAAGCCAAAACAAACCTAGCCACGACGTGAAGACCACAATAAGCAATTCACATCCCACTTTCAACAAAGCAGTTAAATAGCTCCACCAACAGCTCCCCAATTAAATGACCTCCCATAAGTCAAATACACCACATCAACCCTCCACCAAACAACAAAGCAATTAAATAGCCTCCCCATCAATGCAACCACCAACAACCTCAACCTTCTCCTATAAGAAGCACAAGTTCTCTCCATTCTTCCCCTAGCTTGATTCACGAAAACACAAAGGAAATAACACTGGCTGATTCATGCAAAAAAAGCACTCCAAAATCCCTCTCCATTACCGCCACACGTGAATTCCAGTAACGAAACAACCAATAGAGCCAACAACCCCTCAGCCGAGACTACTCATCAACAAACCCTTCATCAGCCACAAGCCACCCATAAATAACTAAATCACTCAGCCAACCCTCAATTCCACATCGGTCGCGCATGGGGTATGCTTCATGAGAAGGTCTTTACGTGAACAACAAAAAGCCACCTACACAAAACCCCACAGCCCCTCCATCATGTAAACGACAAAGACATAAACCACACTACCCTCGTTTCTCTCATTCAACTCTCACACAGCCATTTCCCTCTCTTACGCCCATTTTCTCTCTCTCGCCTCCATCACCTCTCTCAACCCTCGGCAGCAGCCTTCCCTCACAAAAACACAGACCTTAAACAGCAACCTACCATAACCTACTGACCACACACATGCCCTGCACTTCACGCACACAAGATCACAAGACTCTCAATTCACTCCCACATCGGCCATAAAACACCTCACACAACAAGCCGAATCAAACCTTAAACTGCCCATTCTTCACGCACATAGCTTCCTTACATAGACATAAACACACATGATATTGTTGGATAATTATGACCTATAGCGTCACTATTTGTACAGATCATGGGTGTGTTGACAATTAACTATGTGACAAAGGAGATTGCACTCTTATCATTTGTGATTAGATCACCTTAGATGTATAAATGATGAGAGGTCCATATGATTTGTTCCTGGACCGAGAATGATATAAGACAGTATCAGTCCACAAAGGATAAATCATTAAATATCCCTAGTCAGAGTATTATCGAGATTGGACATCGATAAAATACGTAAAAGACTAGTATTACACTTGTGCGCGATTGTGAGGGCACAACGACATAGTTCTCATATATTTGGATATAGGATACTCATGCAAGGTAATAGAAGGTTGTGTTTCACCGATGGTACAGGAAAAACGCTTCGCTCTGGATAGACCCCCTCGGAATCCCATTGGTAGTATGACTATGTGTCTATGGGAGTCCGACATCAGGGTAGGTGTATTTGGTCTTAACCTGAGACTTGCACCGCTAATGCTTACGACAATCAATATACTTTAGTTGAGGTCGTCCAGGGGTGTAACAGGTCCTGTGTACGCCGATACTAGATATATTGAGAATCGTAGAGTATTGGATGTGATGTCAAGACGGAAGTATCACTCCAGTCATAGTGGAGATGATGTCACGTAGGATACGATATTAGTGCTCTTAAGTGCTGCGCGGCCATCAGGATATTATGACTAGGTCATACATATTCGATAATAGAGACTAGTTACCAGATATCCGACAAGTGTTTCGTACGGGGCAGACACAACTCCAGCCCCAAGCCTAGCACGTGACAGTCCGATACTGGATCGAAATACGCAATACTACGGTATACTACGCTTGATATAGATCCTTCATTCCTATAAGGATATTTCCGGAGAATTGGGTAGGCATGGCGCTTTGCTAGAGGCCAACCTTGTCTTGTGAATCGGTGTAAACGTGGTACGAGGTACTTACATGTTCGGATAGTCCGACGACCCGATTTACTGCCAACATATCCGGGGATCTCATGGGTCGTTTCCCAATGATTCACCGATGACGTATGACTCGCACATTTATTAATCTGGGATTAATTTGATGAGAGAGAAAATTAATCTGGAATTAATTACGGAGATATTTTATCTAGGATAAAATATCGTCTAAGAGAGAGAAAACGATTAATTTGGAATTAATCGGTTAAAGTTAATATATTCGATATATTAAACGAAATGGATTTCGACGTGGAATTGAAATTGGATTTTAATTCGGGCGAATGAATTAATTTAGAATTAATTCGTTAGCGACGTGAATAATGATTTCGCTAGGCGTAGTCTTTTAATTACGACGCAACGGAAAATTCGCTAATTAGGAATTAGCGAACCCGAGCCCGAGAGTGATTGCGAGCGCAATCGTATTTCAAATTCGAGTGCGGCAACGCAAGTCACATCAAGCGTCAAATCATTCGCCACAACAAATGTCAAATCAAACGTCAGTTTGAGTGATGTGATTGATTGATGTGATTGATTGATTGAAAGACATGTCACTTTAATAAAGTGAAAATGAATAGTGATGTGTTTTGGTGAAATAGTGTAAGTTGGTGGAAAGTATTTACCAATTGATTTTAATTAATTGTTTGGTAAATGTTTAATATATTTTTATAAAAAATATATAAAGCATTTTGGAAATGCTTTACAAAACTAATACACACTTTTCTCTCCTCTCTCCCACTCTCTCAACTCATGCCCAAGTGGGCAAAAATTGCTCACTGGTTTCTTTGAAATTGTCGAGCAAAAAGGGAAGCAATGTGCCTTGATTTTGTGGCAAAATCAAGTAGAGCTAGCACTCCGAGAGACTTGCGAAGGTGATAGGGAAACTTACCCACGAGCCGGGAATCAAACGACGAAGATTCGAAGCTCTAATTGTTGACAGTAAATTTTGAAAACAGTGGGCAATGGACTGCACTGCAGTTGGCGCCACTTTGAAGGGAAAATTTGATTTTGTTCTTCATCAAATCGTCTCAACCGATCGATGTGAGTATTCCGCTACCTCATTTGATGTATTCAAACATATATTCATGCTTGTTTGATGATCTTGGGACCTAGAATAAAACCAACAATGGCATCAAGAGCCTAGGTTCAAGCATGAAAATTGTAGGGTTAAAATTTGGGTAAACTTGTTTTGAGCATGATTTGAATGAGTTGAATGTTGAGTATGCTCATAACATGTTTAAAATAGAGATTGATTGGATCAATTTAATGAAATAATGATTGGATCAATTTTTCCCCAAAAATTCATGTTGGCCGAATGTGTAATATATTTTGGAATTCTTGGAATTTTTCATTTTGATTCATTGGATGAGTTGTAATGATGTTGGATAATGTTAATTTGAAATTAATTGGATTAATTTATGAATTGAACAAAAATCCCCAATTCCTTCATGTTGGCCGAATGTGTATAAGCCCTATTAGTATTGGAATTTTGATTTTTTGGACATTGGATGTGTATGAAATCATTCGGGATATTAATTCGATATCGATTGTTGAATTAATTGGATTGAATTCAAATCGGACAAAATTATCTCCCTTAGCCGAGACTTAGAAGCATGGTTAATGGGTTTGATTTTTCATTAATGTGTTGGACATGTAATAATGATATTAAGCATGATTAATTGGTCTAATTAATGTTTTGGAAATATTGAATTTGGTAATTGATCATGTTATACACTTTAGAATTAATTAGATTATGAAATTGGACTTTATGATTTAATTAATTGGTCTTGAATTAGATTTGGGCTTGTTATGTTGTAAATGGGCTTAATGGGCTTTGTTGTACAAAGTTGGGTTTTGGCAAATTGGATTGGATCCAATTGGGCCCAAAACCGCTACCATAAAGCCCAAATGCAAGTTAATGAACCTTTAAAGTTTAATTGGGCCTAATGGGCCGAAATTGATTTCTAGGCTTATGGGGTAAATCCCGGATTGGATTTTGGTTATTCGGTTTGACCTGAGTTGACCAAAAGTCCACGCCTTAAGAAATCAATTAAAAGCCCATTGGACTTGAATTAAATTGACGTTGGACATTAATCGGTCTTTGAGATGCGTTACGATTAAATTTGGAATTTAAGTCGTAAAAGGTTTATTAATAAAGTGTAATATTTAATTTGGAGTTAAATAGTGAGTTAGTATTAAATAAATATTAATTGGATTTAATGTTGTAGTTTAATTTAATTCGAGAATTCGTAGTTTGAGTACTTATTCACAAAACAAGTTTGACTCGCGCAAAATCAAATCGTTGTTTGAACATTGGATGATCACTAATTATCAGATTAATTAATTTGATTAGATTGATTGATAACATGCTTGTGTGAATACATGGTTGTGATGAATGAATAATATATATCGATGGATATTAGTTGGGGGGGGCAATTTTGGAAATTGTTGTAATAAATTCGATTTATTAAATTGGACCTGCGTGTCCAGCCTTATCACCTCTAATCTCTTTGTATTCTCTTCTCACCTATTCCCCTCAATGTAAATGAGGTTTCTTTAGAAGTGTAGTCTAACGGGTAGAAGTAATACAAGTGCTAGCTTGAGAGAGAAAGTGAGAGATTCGATCTAGGATCAATGTGTTAAGTATCCATCCGCATATCATTATTATTTTATTATACGCGCTTTATTATGTATTTAGAATACATGTTTAAGGGTGTATGATGATGAGACCTTAACAAAGATAATAAATTGGTAGCCAATTTGCACGCGAAAAACCCTCATCAAATATCATGCGTTTTTCCTTCCATTGAGTGATTCTCACTCAAGATCCGAGACGGCATTGGGTTGTTGGCCAAAGTCAAGCCCTTTGTTCGTCGAAGATGTGTTTGAATCACGAGAGTTTTGTTACATGTCAGTGTCATGTCCAAGTTGTGGTTTGTTGGCCAAAGTCAAGACCACTTCTTGTCCATCGACATTGATTACGAAGCTTTCCATGGTCAATGGGTCGCGCTTGACTGGGATCATTAGGTTTGTTGTGCCAAAGCCAAGTGTTAGACATTATGTCCCATAGCGTCACTGTTTGTAAATGATATTGTATTATTGTACAAAATTAACTATGTGATAATGAAATTGCCTTTTGCCGTTTTGTAAT
>SKCR01012844.1:0-11812 GCA_019454045.1 Zanthoxylum bungeanum
CGTTGTCTTTACTTATTTGCTTGCGGCTCCAACTCCGTTCTGCTCCTATTTCCTCTTTATCTTTTGCTTACTGTTTTTGGGTCTTCTTCCTGTAGTTTTTATGTGTGTTGTGTATGAGTTAGAGACTAGCTAGCTAGGGACCAGGGTTGAGAAGGTTGGTGAAGGGTTCTTTTTATAGGCAAAGGGTTGGGCTTGACAAGGAAAGAGATTGGCTAATTGAAGAGGATTTGATTTGGTTTGGTTAAGGGAAGTCAAAGATTGATGGGGGACAAATCTTGGCTAGATAGGGAAGGTTGAATATTTGATTGGCTTGGATTAGGAAGTACAATATATGATTGGCTTTTAATTGGTTATGATTGATTTTAATTTGGTATGATTATATTTTGATTTAGTATGTGATTTGTTTAATTTAGGCATGATTTTAGTTCAAGTTGGTAATTGTTTATTTTATGTTTGGTATATGTTTTATTTAATTATTTTAATTATTTTAATTATTATCTTATTTAGTTAATGTTTTAATTATATTTATTTATTTAAATTGAGATGTGTTTTATGGGCTTTGGGGGGCTAAATGGGCTGGATGTGAGGCTTCAGCAAAACCAGGATTACCGACACCGTTCGAACGCTTCCTCGAACGCGGCACGAACGCCCGCAATCCGTTTGACGTTCGAACGTAACACGAACGTAGCACGAACGAAACATTGAACCTTGTTTATTCTGAATTTCCCCTTCCGATGTTTCCGTTTCCCGTGACCTCCGTGACTTAAAAGGTAGTGTCTCCAAAATGAGACTCATCATAGGGACTCATGTGTAAAAATGCAGTGCCTACAAAACATGCAAATCAACAGATCAATAACCAAAAGAAGATCTAGATGCAAGAAACCCTAAAACCAGAAAACTTGAAGATAAAACCTGAAATTGAGATTACAAAAAACAATCCAAGTCGAGAAGATCTATGTCCTTAAGAACTTATTGGCCCCGTCACAGGTGCTTTACGGATTCGCAATTGGCCAATGTCCTCCCAGGATAACTTGGATACTTCTTGTCCAGGAGCACTCCTTGACAAGTATACAAACTAGGAAATGGTTGAACTCTCTCAAAACCAAAAAATAAAAACAAATGTCTCTTTCAATATTCGGATTTTTCCTTATACTTTGTAATGAGTTTAATGCCTCCTTAATAAGACATGTAAGGATGCCATAAGGCACCCTTTGGGGTGGGGTGCAACCCTCCAAAGGGTTGTACCCCTCACAAGCACCCAATACCAACAAAAAAGGACAATTCTAATTCTACCCTTAATGAATATTTAAAGATTTCCAACAGAACCATCTAAATCTAGAGTTCTCGCAGTCGTTACCATTTTTCTCGTCAGTGGCTTTCTTCTTCTTCCTTGTTGGCCTTGCCATCGCCAATTTTTTTTTATCATTACAGCCCGATTTTGGTCCGACAGCTCTCATCATTGCCTTGGCCCAGAGGTGGTCCCGCGTCGGCTGGTTGGGTCCCAAATTTGACTAACCGTGAATTCAAAGAAATTTAAATTTATACTATAAAATATGACTTATATATTCTTTATTCTTTTTTTTTTATCTGTTCGCCCATTTTAATAACTCGTCTATGTACTTTAAGACATTGGCCCTAGACCCGGTCACAGTTTCGGTTCGGAACCGAACCAGTTGGAACCAGAACCGTAAAGGACCGGTTCAGTTAGGGTTCGACCCCCAACCGGATCGGTTGGAACTGCTAGAATCAAACGGTTCCAGCGGTTCCAACCGGAATCGTACGGTTCCGGTTGGAACCGTAGGGTTTTTTATATAATTAATTCTAAATTATTTTCAATTTTTTTTATATAATTAAAAAAAAAAAGGTTCGAACCGGAATCGGAACCGACCGGTTTAGTTTCGATTCGATTTACGGTTCCGGTTCCACTTAAGTGTGGAACCAGAACCGAACCGGAATTAACCAGTTCGATTTCGGTTCCACACTTGTGGAACTGGGATCCGGCCGGTTCGGTTCGGTTCCGAACCGGAACCGAACCGCCAGCCAGTATGGGTGAGCAAAATCGGTTTCGGTTCCGGTTCCGCATGAAACCGGAACCTACCCGGAAAAATTCGGTTCCGCATTAAATGGAACCGGAACTTACACAATTAAACAGGGTACCCTATTATTCGGTTTCAATCTGGTTCCGGTCCGGTTCCGAATTAAGCAATGTGTAAACTGTCAAATTAAGCACTCCTAAATTCTCTCCATTTCAGTGTAAATTATTTATTTAACTTTGTGAGCATTTTCAAGCTTTTAGTCTTATTTAGAGACAAGTGAAATGGGAATTTGTAACTCTATTGTTTTGTTACAAATTTGTGCAGAGAGGATCTGAAATTGGATTTTAGTTTCTTTATTAGAAGTCTGTTCTGTTTTATCATAGGGTTTGTTTGAGAGTTAGTCACTGAATTTCTTTTCATTTTGAAGTAACCTTTTCAGAAGCCTAAGTATAATTGGAGCAGAAATTTATGGAATCAAAGAGGCTTTATCAATTCTTTGTGCAATCACTCTCTCAAGAGGTAAGTTCCTTGTGATATTTAAGCCATTATGTTGTTTTCAGGTTCTGTAATAAAGATAATGTAATGTTAAATGAGAAATTATGTTACTTGTATTGTAAATTTATCTGTAATTTATGTTATGTTTGCAGAGATTCTATTGGTCTTAGGAACTTGAGCTTCAGTGATTGAGAAGATTGTTAAAAGCTCTAAAATCCCTTGTGTGATTTTTCCCTCTTGTTCATTTTTCCTGTGCACTAATGGCAAAAGCATTCAGATTCATTCATTCAGCACTTCTGGTGCTTGTTTGTATTAATTCAAAACCGGTTCCATGGTTTGGTTCCGGTTTCGACCATTTTGACCATTTTAGAATCGGAACCTACCCGGATAAAATCGGTTCCTTCATTTTTGGAACCGGAACCTACCCGATTACAACCGGTTCCGGTTCCAAACCCGAAAAATCGGTCTGGTTCCAACTAGTTCCGGGTAGAACCGAAACCGGTGCTTACCCCTACCGACCAGGTCTAATTGGCCCTACCTTGGTCATAACCAGTATCTTGACTTCTGGAGCTTTTCGGGCAACTGTATTTTCCTTGTTCTCTTACATGGCTAATTTTCTACTTAGAAATGGGAGAATTCTTGCGTGTGCCCCAAAAAATTAAGCATGCAAAGCGGCACGTGCAGGACACAATGGGTTAGATGAGACGAAATGTTGAGGAGATGGGCCCAACGATCCAGGAAAAGGCTTAGGAAACTGCAAGGGAGATATTAAAAAGGGTAAAAAATGAGGGAAATTATGGGTATTCTTGGTATTTATTTTTAAATACTTTTATTTATGTATTAATCACAAAAATAACACTGCATTGGGTTTCCCATTTCGCATTTCGTTTTAAAATAAGAGTTTTACTATTGTATCCTAGAACCGTATCGAAAACAATAAAATTGAAATCTAAGTTATTGAATTTGAAATTAAAATATTAACTTTAAATGTTTTATTTTCAATGTTAGAAGTTTTAAGTTCAATTGTCCTCATAGTATCAATACTTAGAGGTACTGTTGACGTGACCTCGAAATAGAAATAAAAGCCATATAAGCTTGTGGATGTGTTATTCTCTATATAGTCTATTATAAACAATCTTGTTATTTTACTCTAAACAGTAAAAAGAAAGTACTTAAATGTACAAATACATCGATGGATTAGTGTAGAGGAACATCGCCTGTAAAATTTGGAAAGTTGTAAAGTTTAATGTTGGAGTTAGCCACTAAACCCAGCCGGATGTCATCTATGTTTGGCCAGACTTAGCCATCAAATCCGACCGTACATGACTTAAAGTCAGGTCGGATATGCTTGTGTTTCCAGTTTTAGAAGGATTCGATCCCTTCCATTCTTAATTAATGAGATGTTTTTCTTAATAGATTTGATATTTTCCTTATTAACCAAACTCTACACACTATAAAAATTGGATCAAAACACACCAGAAGGGATGAGATTTCGATTTTGGGAGAACGATAAAAAAAATAGAGAAATCACATCAACCCTAAATTCCATACTCCACACGATCCAGCAACGACTCTAAAGCTTTTAAAGGTGTTCACGGAGCCGAGTAATGCTTGAGGTATGACCTGAGGGCCCTCAGCCTTAACTTTGCATCTGATTTTCTAGTTTATTGAAGACGATATCCATCCAACCGATATCCTCTATGTTTGGTCGGACATGTTGTGGGACACAGGACCTGAGCGACGCCGTTCCTAGGCTCGCGGCCTAGTTGGGAAGTACGAAATAACATGGAGTCGCCACCCGGTGTGACCCGGGACAAAGATTTAAGGCCGCACTCACCCCTCGCAAGGGAAAACCTCAAACCGTTGGGTTCGGAATAGTCCCTTACTTATGTCACTTGTAATGAAAAGATTTATATAATAATTTAAACAAGCTGAAGTAACAATTATTTCTAAGGGTATCATGCTTCTAAATTCACATATATAAAATAAAATATGCGCCTAAATATACATGTATTTCATATATAAGATTGCATGCTTAACATATATCAAGATAGCAACGAACATACAACTTTGTACATCATATTCAGGAAAACACAAGCACACATACTAACCATACAAGCATACATGGTAACCATGCAAGCACACATATGGGCACTTTTCCAAGTGGTACGTGGAATTGTAGCCCAAGTACGACCGCACACACTACCGTCCATTCGGAATCGGCTACGGAATTTACGTCTGGGTTTCCATCCGATATACCGCAAGAAATAATACTCAAATGTTATCATGACACAAGCATATGAATGGTGATACATTGACACATTTACAAAAGAAAGATCAACCAATAGGCAAATATGCATGAATATAATAAGACAGACTCAGTTCAGTGTGTGCACGTTCGTGCAGCGTTCGTAAGCGCGTTCGAACGGAAATGAAACAGAATGCTCACGTTCGTGTAGCGTTCGTAAACGCGTTCGAACGGAAATGAAACAGAATGCTCACGTTCGAGTAGCGTTCGTAAACGCGTTCGAACGGAAATGAACAGAATGCTCACGTTCGAGTAGCGTTCGTAAACGCGTTCGAACGGAAAGGAGACCTGATGCATGATAAGGCAAATGTATGCGCGTTCGAGTTGCGTTTGCAAACGCGTTCGAACGGACACGGACCTGATGCATGAAAATGGGATGTAATACGTAAACAAATAAGGGGCGGGCGCGGCGAAGTACTGCCATAAAGGTGACCTTTTGGGGCTCTTGATCTCTCAAAGAGAGGACCTTTAGACCAACATACTAAGCTCATGCGCATCACATTACACATACAAGAATAGAACCAATCATGTCAACCAAGTATGCCCGATTGAACACATCTTACGTCCAATCTGAACACACATCAACCGGCGCGGCAAAGCATCGTGGTAAAGGGCTTTTAGCCTCTCCCCATAGGGGATTTCACGTCACACTTACTAAGCCCATGCGCTCGATTGACTCATACGAAAATAAATATAATAATAATATTAAACTAAGTATGCCCGATTGAACGTATCTAGCGTCCAACCGAACATACATCAACCGGCACGGCGAAGTAGTGTCACGAAGGTGGCCTTTTCGGCTTTTGTCTCCTAAATGGAGGACCTTTGGACTAACTCACTAAGCCCATGCGCCTGGTTGAATCATGCATAACTAACGACGTATTGAATTTAAGTAAGAAAACTAAATAAACAAGAGCAACACACGAAAGAAAGAAAGTGCTGTTTGCCCAAGCGGTACGTGGAGTTGTGGCCCGAGTACAGATCATACTACCGTCCATTCGGAATCGGCTATGAAATTTATGTCCGGGTTTCCATCCGATATACCGCGAGAGTTGACACATCTCTCATTCATCCAATACCCACAACATACATCATACACACAACATATACCACGAATACAGAAAATATAATCAAAATAAATGACCAGAAAGTAAAATGAGAATAAGTGTGAAAGATACCCTCAGGTCTAACCTTTTAAGAGCCGTCTCTCGGACTCGCGTTCCACGGAAATCGAAAGGGGGGTAAGGCTCCGCAACTTTCTGGTCCACTGGTTCAACGTCCTAGCTCACTGCTTCGCTGCTTTGCTTACGATTCGAACTCCGTTCTGCTCCTATTTGGCTCCTGTTTTGCTGCTCCCCCCGCACGGGCTACCGTGTTTAACGTTTCAATAACCTATTCCAAGTTTGTGTGGGTTTTTTAATACAATTATATATGATTATTCTTAAGGTTATCTATGCTATTTTTTTGTGTTACTGTTTTTGGGATTTTGGGGACTGTTTTGGGAGGATTTTCGGTGGTGGTTATGGATTGTTTTGGTGTGATTTTCGGTGGTGTGAGAGGGATTGTTTTGGTGTGATTTTCGGTGGTGTGAGAGGATTGTTTTGGTGTGATTTTCGGTGGTGTGAGAGTGAGGATCAAGGGAGTGATATGCTTGTGATGTCTAGGATTTCTTGCTATAATTCTTGTGTGAATTGGGTGTATAAGCTAGAGAGATTGGAGAGAGCTTGGGTGTGAATTGTATGTGTCAAGAGGAAGAATGGCCTTGGTTAGGGGTTGTTTATATAGAGAATGGCTAGGGTTGACAAGGAAGGGATTTGTGCATTAAATTAGGATATGATTTAGTGTTTAGCAAGGAAAGTCAAAGATTGAGGGGGGACAAATTTGGTTTAGATTAGGAAGTCAATACTTTTTAAATTGGTGGATATCTTATTGAATTAGGAAGTCAAATATATGATTGGCTTTAATTGGTTAAGATTGATTTTAATTAGGAAACAAATCTTATTTTTAGTTTTAGTATATAATATATTTGATTCATTTATATTAGGCATGAGTTTTTTTTATGTTTTTAATTAATTTGGTAAATGATTTAAATGTTTTAATTTTAATGTTTAATATTTAATTCATATTTAATTATTTAATTTGGGATGTGTTTTATGGGCTTTGGGAAACTAAATGGGCTGGGCGTGAGGCTAGCAGCAAAACCAGAATACCGGCTCCGTTCGAACGCCTCATCGCACGCGGCACGAACGTCAGCAATCTGCACGAGGTTCGAACGAAGTAACGAACGCAGCACCAACGAAGACAGTGAGCTTGTTTATCCTGAATTCCCCCTTCCGATATCCGTTTCCCGCGGCTTTCATGACTCAAAAGGTAGTGCCTCCAAATGAGGCTCATCATCGGTTTTCACATGCGAAAATGCAATGCCTACAGTCCGCCCCCACTTTGATGGGACTTGTGCAGTGTGTGACTTTGAACAATCCTATCAAAGTTTGCAATGCATTTTACTTACCTGGCTAGCTAGCTTTCTCGAGCTGAGCTGATACTGCATGGACCTCGATCCTGAGATGCATCTCGATGCTGTTGATGATGTGGGCCTCAACCTGGGACGCATCCCAATAGCTGCAACCGACAACGGGGGCCTCGGCCCTGGGACGCATCCCAACCGCTGACAAAATGTGGGCCTCGACCCCGGGACGCATCCCGAAAATGATGATGCAGTGGACCTCGATCCTGGGACGCATCCCAATAGCTGCAACCGACAACGGGGGCCTCGACCCTGGGACGCATCCCAATACCGCTGACAAAATGTGGGCCTCGACCCTGGGACGCATCCCGAAAATGATGATGCAGTGGACCTCGATCCTGGGACGCATCCCAATAGCTGCAATCGACAACGGGGGCCTCGACCCTGGGACGCATCCCAATACCGCTGACAAAAGGTGGGCCTCGACCCTGGGACGCATCCCGAAAATGATGATGTGGAGCTTCACTCCTCAGCCGATACGGGCTTCGCCCCCAAGCTGTCGTGATATGATGTGGAGCCTCGCTCCCCAGTCGTTATGGGCCTCGCCCCTAAGCTGGTACAATGTGGAATCTCGCTCCTCAGCCGATATGGGCTTCGCCCTCCGAGACCCATACCCGGAACTTAACTTCATTGGGACCTCAATCTTCAGATCACTGCCCATATCAAATGCTGTGCCTTTACCATCTCTGATTGGCTTACTGCTCGCTCTTTTGCGTCTTCAACACCTGTTTACACAAAACAGAACAAACACAAAAATATGCAATAGGTTACGTGTATGCATGTATGCAGGAGTTTTCTTACTCCGTTGGGTTAGGTCTTCCGCTGGCGACCAAGCCTTCTCAAGCAAAGTACAACTTCAACCTGTCAACATTGATGGGTTCTGTGAATTCATTTCCTTCCAAGTCTGATAGCTTCACTGCTCCATTTCCCAGGACTTTCTGAACGGTGTAAGGTCCTTCCCAGTTAGGTCTGAATTTCCCTCTCGGATCCGTCGTCGATGGCCTCGACTGCTTAAGTACCAAATCGCCCTTTCTGATCTTTGTGGGACGTACTTTCTTGTTGAATGCCCGAGCTAGTCTCTTCTGATACAACTGCATGTGATACAAAGACTTCGTTCTCTTCTCATCTAACAGTACCAACTGATCAAATCTCTGTGCGGCCCATTCCTGTTCCGGTAGTTCTGCCTCTGCTAATACCCTCAGGGACTGTATTTCCACTTCTACTGGCAACACTGCTTCCATTCCGTAGACCAAGAAGTAAGGTGTTGCGCCTGTTGCCGTCCTTACTGATGTTCTGTATCCCCACAAAGCATACGGTAACTTCTCGGCCCAATCTCTACAATTTTCTGTCATCTTGGCTAAAATGGTCTTTATAGTCTTGTTGGCTGCCTCAACTGCCCCATTTGCCTGCGGCCTGTATGGTGATGATTTGTGGTGGCCTATCCATACCTCTGTAACATTGCCTTTGTCTCTCCTTGAAACTGGACCCCGTTGTCCGTTCACTACATGATGGCGGCATACCATAACGACAAATGAGGTTCCAGCTATGAACTTCGCCATCTGCTTCGCTTGCTATAACAGTTACGGAAGGATTCGCTTCCACCCACTTTGAGAAGTAATAATCCACTGCTACTACTATGAAGCGATGCCCATTAGATGCATTCGGTCGAATTTCCCCGATCATGTCAATCCCCCATGCTGAGAACGGCCATGGCTCTGACAGCCCGTGCAATTCTGTGTGCGGTAAGTGATTCAAATTACCGTGTGCTTGACAATCATGACAGTGCTTTACCATCTTCGCGCAGTCTGTCTCCATGGTCGACCAATAAAACCCCTGTCTTACTATCTTGCGGGACAAGTTCAATCCATTCATGTGCGGACCACATACCCCGGCATGTACCTCTTCCATCACTTTCTGAGCCTCTTCTTTTCTCAAACATTTCAACTGAATGCCGTTTGCCTGCCTCTTGTACAGTTCTCCTCTCAAAGTCACATACTGGGAAGCCAACTTCTGAATAGCTATCCTGTCTTTTCTGCCCGCCCCTTCCGGGAATTCACCATGTTCCAGATATCTCTGAATGTCATAATACCAAGGCTTACCATCGTCAACCTCAACTTCCAGAATTCTTTCTATCTCATAAGCAGGTTTACTTGCTGTCGTCAGTAACCAACGGTCTCATCACTAACTTCTTCTCTGGATTTTCCCAAGTCGCTGCTAGTGTAGCCAATGCGTCTGCCATCTGATTCTCTTCCCCTCGGTAGGTGCTGAAACTTACACTCGGGGATACCCTGTGCCAATTTTCTGAGGTGAAAAAGATAAGGCCTCAACCGTTCTTCTTTCAATTCCCATTCTCATCGCATCTGCTGGACTACCAACATAGAATCTCCGTAGATTTCCACACTCCCGGCCTTCAGGGCTATCAATGCTGTCAGGCAAAAGCACATGCTTCATACTCAGCCATGTTATTAGTCACTCTGAAGGTCAGCCTCTTAGCCAAAGGTAGAGTCTCTCCCTCGGGGGTTACTATCACGATCCCAATTCCGGCTCCCCTTGTAATTCACTGCTCCGTCGAAATACATTTTCCATCTCTGAACTGTTATTGCTTGGATCTCTTCATCTGGAAACTCAAACTTTATATTGATCCCCCTCAACAGGTTGCAATGCCAGAAACTCCGCTACTGCTCGTCCCTTGATCACCTTGGAGGTGATATACTCAATGTCAAACTCTGTCAACATACCAACCATCGGCCCAGTTTTCCCACAGTGAAGGCACTGAATGCAGATATTTCAGAGGATTCTCCTTGCCACCACCTGGATCTTGTAAGACTGGAAGTAATGTCGCAACTTTCTGGAAGCCCATACCACTGCAAGACAGATCTTCTCAACTTCCTGATACCGAGCCTCATACGGAAGCAGCTTCTTACTCAGATAATAAACTGCATGTTCTACCCCTGCCTCATCTGCCTGTACCATCATACCCCCAATGCTTCTGATTCTATAGCCAAATACAATATCAAAGGTCTACCCGCCTCGGAGGCTTCAATACAGAAGGCTTTACCAAGTACTCTCTGATTCTGTCGAAGGCGGTCTGACACTGTTCATTTCTCTCACCGGCTGATCTTTTCTCAATAGTTTGAAGATAGGCTCACATACTGATGTCAACTTGGCAATAAACCGACTGATGTACTGAATCTTTCCCAAGAATGCTCTGACTTCCTTTTCTGTCTTTGGTGCAGGCATTTCTGTGATTGCCTTGATCTTTTCGGAGTCTACCTCTATTCCGCCCATTCCCACTGTATGACCAAGCAATTTCCCTGATGTCACCCCAAACACACATTTCTTGGGATTAAGCCGCAGGTTATATCTGTCAACTCTCTGAAGGAACCTTTCCAATGCCTCAATATGCCCAACTCTCGTTTCTGATTTCACCATCATGTCATCCACATACACCTCAATCTCTTTGTGCATCAGTCATGGAAGAGTGTAGTGGCCATCCGCTGATAAGTAGCTCCTGCATTCTTAAGCCCAAATGGCATCACCTGTAACAATAGGTACCCACTCGGTAACAAATGCAGTCTTGTGTTTATCTTCCTCAGCCATGAGAACCTGATTGTACCCTGAAAATCCATCCGCAAATGAATACATAGCAGACAAAGCCGCACTGTCACCAGAAACATCTATATGCGGCAAAGGAAATCATCTTTCGGACAAGCTTTATTGAGATCCTGTAGTCTACACACATTCTGACTTTCCCATCTTTCTTCGGCACCGGCACTATGTTAGCCAACCATTCGGGATATTTTACCACTTCCAGGAACCCCACATCTATCTGCTTCTTAACCTCCTCTCTGACTTTCTCAGCCCATTCTGGTCTCATCCGCCGAAGTTTCTGCTTTACTGGCCTCATATTCGGATAAGTTGGTATTGTGTGCTGGGCAATGTTTCTGTCTACCCCGGGCATGTCCTCATAAGACCAAGCAAATACTTTGGCATATCTGACCAACACTTGTTCTAGTTTCTCCCTCTCTTCGGAGGTTACTTCACTTGCAATCAAAATTTCTTTGGGGTTCTCAAGTGTGCCCAAGTTAAATGCAATAGTTCTGGCTGAACTGATGTCAAATATGCTGGATTCATGCAGAGTGAATGGAAATGACTCAGGCAAGTAAGCAAAAGAAATGTCTTTATTATTGGATAATGCGGGAGTACATTCAAATAAGTCAGGAAGGTAAATGTCTTCATCATCAATAGACACTTCTTCCTCTGCAATCAGGTCTTCTTCAGGCTTATCATCTTCCAGAGTCAGGCTTTCTAACTTCATCAATTCCTCCTCCCAAATCTCTGTTTCCACAGCTTTCCCAGTCAATGGTTTCTCACCCAACAAATCCTGGAAGATCTCAAACCCAGGCACCACAATCCCATTGACTTTCACAGGTTCAGGCTCTCATTGAT
>SKCR01012845.1:0-11807 GCA_019454045.1 Zanthoxylum bungeanum
TTTGAATTAATTAATTTCAGTTTACAGTTGATTTTATAATTGGATTATAGTAATCAATGTAATTGAGGTTAATTAATTTGGATTATATTTGATTATATAGTTGGACTATATAATCATTATAATATACATAGTACCACTAATCGTTGTTAAATAGTGGACTATTGTAATCAAGATAAGAAATTGAAAAGTTGGATATTTAAAATATAATATGGATTAAAATATTTTAAATGATTTAATTTTCAATTGGGAATAAATAAATGGGTTACTTTATTGAATAAAATAACTTATTATACTAAACCCATAATTAAGCAATTGTAGAGCATAAAATCTTTGGAAGATTTATGTGATGATGACTAGTGCTTAATTAATATACTTACAATAAATCTATCTTTAGATTTAAAAGTATTAAAATTGCAATTAATAATTCTTTGAGAATTGATTGACCATTCTAGTGGAGAAAAGTCAAAGTTTGCAATTGGGCATGTAGCACAAGGTGCACATCGTTTCAATATTCCAAAACCCAAGGCTTGGCCAAAGGTTTGTGAAATATCGAAAATGATAATTGACATATCCCGAAGTGACTACCATTTGGATATGGAAGACACGAAGGAATTAAAGAAAGGGCGAGGCTCTGACTTTAAATATATTTGTCTAAGTTATGTTCACTACTAGTATTGAAATTAGATTTTAAATACTTAAGTGTGGTACATAAAATATATATGTATTGATGTTCAGAATCCGCTATGAGCAGGATACCGACTTCAAGCCGAGATTTCTCTGCGAATCGGAAACGGGACGAAAGTCGCTGTTTCGACCGTGGATACCTAAGTTTAGGAACTACCCTTCGGGTATGTACTTAAATTAGGAACTGTTATAATGTAACTAGTTTGACTAGATACAATATCTCTATATCAATGTTTAATCCGTTGCGGATAAAACCTTTATATTCTAGAACACTAAGTGTTTTATTATATAAAGACGACACTGAGATAAACACATTAGATGTAAATAACAGAATTTATATTTTGAATATAATAAAATCTCAAACATATAAATGACAAATAAATAGCTCAAATTGATTTGATCAATAGAGACTTATTTGTGGCATTGTTGTCTAGGACACAATTAACGAGACTCGTATATCCACTTTTGAAGAGTGGGTACTAGGACTGATTTGACTATTCAAATAAGGTCTACGATTCTAGTTTACTAGGTAAAGTACCTAAAATACTATTTACTAGGTAATAGTGTAAAGGCCACCGATCTGTAAGCCCTATTCATGGTGAAGTAAGTGGGCCCATATCTAGCTTGCTAGATGTGAACATGAATATTTCGTGACCTTAACGGATGTGGCATCACGTTATGGTTATGTGTTTCTTTTGAAGAACACAAATCCGAAACTTTGAGTTTCGACACGAAGTATACAAACAGATCGGCTATAGTATTATACCATCGCGGTAAGACCGTAATGAAAATACTTAAGCATTAAGTTTCATTTACATAAATGAAAGAGTACAATATTCTTTCATATGAGGACTCTCCTCGAGACACGTCGTAGCGACGGTGTGTCCGAACTAAAACCGAATTTTGTTGGACATGATAAGGTTTATCACGAGTCGCTCTGAGCTATGATTTCCTTCAAACATGATATATATTAACAGTGCAAAACTTATTTAGAATAAGGTTCCATATAAATCTGTTTGACAGATATCATATAGGGTATGAATAGGAAAGAAACGGGGTTTCACATTCCTGATAATTTGGGTATGCCAGGCATAACGTTTGGATGATACCAAACTAAAAGACCTAAATTGGATAAGTGCCAATATAGGTTATCCTAAGGGAAACCTTAAGTATAGTACTTGTAAATCTCACATGAGAACAATATGATTGTTGCTCACCATGCGGTTTTCCTGAGAGGAATACCGATATGCAGTGGTCAGTGGGAGGATAGTGATACTCGATGAAAATCGGAGTAATACTATTCAAGGCACGAAGTCCTAATGGAACACAAATAGTTCATCTATGATGAATCTATACCATTAATCTTCGAATACACAGAACAGGGTAGATCGGATAGAGTCAGAAAATAACCTAGGGTATGGGTTTCTGATCTAACCTCATAAAGATGTAAATCTTATTGAGGAATACCAACCGACTACGTACGAGGAAATGATACAAGGTATCAACTCCCTGTTTTGGCAAAGTGCCATGAGTCCAAAATGGATTCCATGTATAACAACTATTTTGGATACTAGTTGTTGTACCACAAGGCATTGTGCCTATTGGTACATTAAACGTCTTCAAGGAAGACATACATGGAAGGCAACATACCAACGTACAAAGCTGGGCTTTTGATGGAAAGGTATCGTTATCAACATTGTGTTAAATAACGGTTCAACCTTTTACCTGTTGCCATGATAAATCCATTTTGAAGATGCTTGTTGATAACTGCATATTTCATTTATGAAATGTGTCAGTTACAGATCAAAATCGCTTTCCTGAAAAGGAAACCTTTTGGAGGATGATTAGAACATCCTGACGATTTTGTATAACCAACAAACAAGGTTTGCGGGTTATTCGATCCATGTTTGGATTGAAGCAAGCATAAGGTTCTTGGAACTGTCGTTTTGAAATAATCATAATGGTTTATGATTTGACTCAAAACGAAATAATTCTTGTGTATATAAGGAGGTTAGTGAGAGAGTGCACTGACATGAATGTCATGTAAAATAATGATAATATGTCGCTTCTTGACAATGAAATTCCCATAAAACAATCGGTGAAAGCTTGGCTTTCATAAGAAATTCTCCGTAGAATTCTGGGGAGTAACAACCTTTATTCAAGGAATAAAGATCTACTGGGCTAGATTTGGAGTTGGTAACACTCTCTGAGAAATTGTACATTTAAAATGTACTTGTATTGTGTCTCATACGCTTTGAGCATATGGAGTCAAAATCGGGTCAATCCAAGTGATAGTCACTGGATTGAAGATTAAGAACATCTGTTAGTATCTGAGAGAACTAAAGATGTTGTCTTAAACTATGGAGATGGAGAACTTGAAGTGACTGGGATCACTGCTGCAAGTTTCCAAACCGGTAAAAACTGCGGTACTATAAAGTTTGAACACTGGGACAGTGAGCTGGAAATCTTCCGAGCAAGATAACTGTTGCCGAATTAACAACAAATGCGGATTATTGCTGCAGCTGAGGCAGCAATAGAAGCCATTTGGATCGATAATAAATCTAATTAGATTAGATATAGTTCTGTTAGCAGCTGAGCTAGGCGTCAGCACAGGCTAAAGAATTAAAGGTCTCATCGACGATCCAGATATATACTTCTATATCATCTGATTCGTTCGGATCATACATCGTGGCGATGTGATGATCGTGTAAATCGCGTCAGACGATAATTAAGCAAATCCGCTGACGAAAACCTTTCCTCAGCAATTTGATGCGAACCGTACATAGTTCAGGTGTTGGACACTTGAGTGACTGGCTATGTGCCAAGTGGGAGATTGTTGGATAAAATGACCCATAGCGTCACTATTTGCACAGATCATTGTGTTGTTGTAGCAAATTAACTATGTGACAAGGAAATTGCACTCTCATCATTTGTGATTAAATCACCATAGATATATAAATAAGAAGAGAGGTCCATATGATTAGTTCCTAGATTGAGATGATATGAGACAGTATCAGTCCACGAAGGATTAATCATTAAATATCCCTAGCCGTAGTGTTATCGAGACAGGACATCGATAATGCGGAATAGGCTAGTATTGCACTTGTGCGTGTTGTGAGGGCACAACGGCATAGTTCTCATATATATAAGTATTGGATACTTATGCAAGTGCGATAGGAGGTCGTGTTTCACCGATGGTACAGGAAACAGCTTCACTCTGGATAGACCCCTCGGAATCCCATTGGTATTATGACTATGTGTCTATGGGAGGCCGAAATCAAGGTAGGTGTGTGTATAGTCTTAACCTGAGACTTGCATCGCTAATACTTACGATAATCGATAAACTTTGGTTTTGGTGGTAGGGGACTTTTAACAGGTTCTGAGTACACCACTTCTGGGTTTATCAGAAAGTCGTAGTAGAGTATTGGGTGTGATGTCAAGACGGAAGTGTCACTTCAGTCATATTGGAGTTGATGTCACGCAGGATACGGTACTAGTGCTCTTGAGTGTTGCGCAACCAATCGGGATATTGTGACCAGGTCATGTATATCCGATTATAGAGACTATGTTACCAGACATCCGACATGTGCTTCGGACGGGGCAGACACTTATCCAGCCCCAGCCCTAGCACGTGACTATCCGATACGGGCCAATATACACAATACTACGGTATACTACGCTTGATACAGATCTATATATTCCTGTAAGAATATTCTGGAGAATTGGGTAGGCATGGCGCTTTGCTAGAAGCCAACCTTGTCTTGTAAATCGATATAAACGTAGTACGAGGTACTTACGTGTTCGGACAGTCCGACGATCGTATTTACTGCCAACATATCCGGAGATCTCATGGGTCGGTTCCTGAAGATTCACCGATGACGTATGACTCGCACTTTGATTAATCTGGGATTAATTAGAAGAGAGAGATAGAATTAATCTGGGATTAATTCGATGAGAGAGAAATTAATCTGGGATTATTTGCGGAGATATTTTATCTGGGATAAAATATTAATTAAAGAGAGAGAACGATTAATTGGAATTAATCGATAAATTAATATATTCGATATTAATCGAAATTGGATTTTGACGCGGAATTAAAATTAGATTTTAATTCGGGCGAACGAATTAATTTAGAATTAATTCGTTAGCGACGTGAATAGTGATTTCCCTAGGCGTAATCATTTAATTACGACGCGACGGAAAATTCGTTAATTTGGAATTAGCGAACCCGAGCCCGACAGTGATTACGAGCGCATTCGCATTTCGAATTCGAGCGCGGCACGCGTGTCACATCATGCGTCAAATCAATTGTCACTTTGAGTGATGTGACTTGACAACATGTCACTTTATTAAAGTGATGTGATGTGACTTAAAGTAAAAAGTTGAAATGATGGGTGATAAGTTGATTGAAAGCTTTTGCTTTAATTTTAAATAGAAAAAGTAAATGGTTTATTAAATAATTTTGGAAATTATATATAAACCTTTTTACATTTTTTATTTTCTAACTTATCAATCTCTCTCTCTAACATGCAAGGCATACGATCTCTCATCTCCCTCTCTTTTCTTCTTCTGCATCTCACGGCTTCACTGCCGATTTTCTTCTTGATTTTTCTGGTTTCACCGAAATTTTTGAGAAGCAAATTGAAGAAGACTTAGTGCTAGCACACCATGAGTGATACATAGGTGATAGGGAAGTGTCTTCATGAGCTTGGATTTAATTTTTGGAGCTTGAAGCTTTGAGCTTCAATGGAGTCCTTGCATGGCCGATTCTTGGAGGAACCAAACCAGTCCAAACCGAGCAGCCCACTGCCTTGGAGAGCTGTTGCCGTGAGCTTGGAGGAAGCAAAAACGCAACTTGTGTTCATTTCATCAAAACCGAAATTCAATGTGAGTATATTCCGCACCTCCTTTGTTGTGTTCATACTCGTTTTTATGCTTGACTTGTTGATCTTGGGACTTGATTGAACTCCAACACTCTTAATCAAACTTAATTGATTGTTTAACTCAATAAGCAAATGGTCTTATTTATAGAAGGGAAACCAAGTCACTATTAGCTCACATGCATAGATTACTATTAATCATTGATTACTATGTAATCACATGTATTTGGATGCATAATGACTTTCTCTAACCCTTCCAAAAATGTTACCATCATGGGTGTACCATATGTTCCCCACTTAACATTTTACTAATTATTGTTACTTAACAACTCTTGTTGTTACTTAATTATTTGATTAACAACTCTTGTTGTTACTTAATAATTTCCAACATGAAATTATTACTAGTTGTTGTTATTTAACAACACCAAATAATTCCCAATCAACAATTTCCAACATCTCTCACTCACATATGATGGGATGAACAATTTTTATTATCTCTACAAGAATAATTCATACTTTGCAATTGTGCCGTGCGACCAACATACTTCGAGAGCTCAATTGCTATACATCTGTTATGAATATATAGCTGCTCGAAAAATAGATAGAACAATAGTTGATTATGTATGCAGTATCCTCGATCATTTATCATATTAAATCTCTCTCAATCTCATTTCGAATGTAATATTTATTTTGTATTCACAATCATGTTTGATCACATAGAACAACATAATTGGTCGACCAGTGAATACAATCTAATGTGATATTACTCATATAATGATCTTTCTCCTTTCTCAAATCTCTCAACTTTGATTCAATTCGCTTTTCCAGATATGTTCTTTCAGATCGAATCTCTCATGATCTTTCAGCAACACTCCACGATAGTGATCATCAAATCTAAGTTTTAAGAAGCAGACAAGAGTCTAAAGGGTACAATCTGAGATTGAAATAATCTCAAGGGTCTCACACAATATCCAGACTGAGATCTTGACTTGTATTACCCAAAATAGTCGCAAATGTACACATGGTATGAAAATATGTGCTACGATATTCTCTCATTCCCCATGGAGCGCATGTCTCATAAAATACCGTACAGATTATAGTTCAGAAAAACACAATGTCTAACTCATAACTGACATTAAGACAAGTAAGGTGAAACGAACTTATTCACCTTAGGTCATATCACAGAGAAAGTGAGCTCATAACGACATTACTTAATTTTCAAGCTTGAGCTCTCTAAATTATCACTCAGATAATTAGCTTAAAAATTTGTCTCATCTCCCATTAATACAAAGTAATGGAGGTGATTGCCCGTGTGAGAGGACCAATCATTCACTTGTCCGACATACTTCTCATACTAAATAATAATATATTTGTTTAAAACATGTATCAACATATTAACATGTAAGCATTGAATAAAAACATCAATGAGTATTAACATTAGTAAACATTATTTGGGAAAAGTACATATCATAATATGTGAGCACATTAACATCTACGTAATCCCTGAGGTTTTACATGTCTAACAAAGACATCTCTAGGAACAGGCTTGGTCAATGGATCTGCTACCATTTCTTGCGTAGAAATGTACTTCATGTTTACCTCTTCTCGTGCAACTATGTCTTTCACAAAGTTATATTTGGTATCTATATGTTTCGTTTTACAATGGAATTTTGGGTCTTTTGTGTAGGCTATTGTTGCTTCACTATCACAGTTAACTAATACTGAACAAGAAGCTTCATTTGACATACCCAAATGATCCAAGAACCTATTCAACCACACAGCCTCTTGTACTGCTGATGAAAAGGCCACAAATTCAGCCTCCATTGTGGATAAGGCTATACAAGACTGTTTCTTACTGCTCCATGAAATGGCACCATTGTTTAGCAAGAAAACAAAACCGGAGGTAGATTTTCTTTCATCTAAATATCCTCCCCAGGTAGCATCAGTATAACCTCTCAATTACAGATCATTTCCTTGATAACACAATGAGTAATCAGCTGTCCCTCTCAGATAGCTAAATATTCTTTTAACTGCTTTCCAATGTGCTAGTCCTGGATTGGATTGGTATCTACTTACCATTCCAATAGCGAAACAGATATCAGGTCTTGTACACAACATTGCGTACATTAAACTTCCAACTGCATTTGCATAAGGAACTTTCTTCATTTGTTCTTTTTCCTGTGGAGTTTCAGAACACAATCTACTACTCAAAGCTTTAGTTTTCGTGATAGGAGTATCAATGGGTTTACAAGCCTGCATTTGGAAGCGTTCAAGAATTTTCTTTATATATGATGCCTATGAAAAAGATAATAAATTCTTTGAACGATTTCTTGAGATCTTAACCCCCAAGAATATATGCAGCTTCACCCATATCTTTCATCTCGAAGTTAGATGATAACCATTCTTTGATGTGTTTTACAAACTCCTTATCATTTCCGTCTATAAGTATATCATCCACGTACAAAGATAAGTGATAAGATAAAGAACTTATCTTTATCTCTCTTGGTGTACACACAATGATCCTCATTTATCATTGTGAAATCATTCGAAATGATTGTATTATGGAATCATATATACCATAGTCTAGATGATTGCTTGAGACCATATATAGACTTTAAAAGTCTACATACTTTCTCCTTTTCATTTTCTTTTATGAATCCTACTGGTTGTTCCATGTAGATTTCTTCATCAAGTTCTCCATTGAGAAAATTAGTCTTTACATCCATTTGATGTAATTCTAGATCCATGCTTTCTACTATAGCCAGAATCAAGCGAATTGAGGTAAACCTTACAACGGGTGAAAAAGTCTCTTCGTAGTTAATTCCTTCATGTTGTGTATACCCTTTTGCTACAAGCCGTGCTTTGTATCTTTCGATATTGCCATCGGCAATACGCTTTATTTTAAGAACCCATTTGTTCTTGATAGCTTTGTGTCCTTTGGGTAGATCAACTAATTTCCAAACTTGGTTGGACCTCATTGACTCCATTTTTTCTTCCATTGCTTTCATCCATTTTCCTTAGCATGACACTAAAGAGCCTCTTTTATGTTTCTAGGTTCTTCATCCTCTTGAGGTAGAATCATAAAGGTTTCTCCTTCGATATCGAAACGGCGTCGAGGAATGCCTATACGATTACTACGTCACAATTGGGATTCTAGTGGTGGAACTAATTCCTCATTTTCCATATTATTCCCATTTGGATCGTGCACATTGCTCCCACTTAGATTATATACATCACTCCCACTCGGATCACGTAAATGAGACTCGTGTGAAACTAATTCATCATTTTGAGATTCATATGAAACAGATTCATCATGTTTTCTCAAATTTCTCTCATCACTCCCACTTGAATTAGGTAAAACCGAGTGTTCACCAATCATGTGATCCATGTGATCTTGAGTTTCATATAGAGATAAATCTTGACCTATCTCTCCCTGCTTAGGAAAATCATTTTCTAAAAATATGATATCTCATGATTCAAATTCTGTCACACTTCTACTTTCATGTTCACCTATGCAAACATACCCTTTTGATTGTTCATAATATCTTATAAAGATACATTTTTTCCTCTTGGGCCTAACTTTCCATGTTCGTGAGAACGCACATGAACATAGGCCGCACAACCCCAAGGTTTCAGAAAGTGAATATCTAGTTTGCGACCTATCCATAACTCATATGGTAGGGTGGCTATAAATTTTGATGGCACTCGGTTAAGTACATATGTGGCAGTTAATAATGCATCACCCCAATAGGTTATAGGCAAATTTGCTTGTGCCATCATAGACCTAACTATTTCAAGAATAGTTCTATTTCTTCTTTAGGCAACACCATTTTGTTGAGGAGTAACAGGAGTAGTCAACTGACGACTAATTCATTTTTCATCACATAATTCTCTGAACTGATCAGATAAGTACTCACGACCACGGTCAGTGCGTAGTGCTTTAATTTTCTTGTCCAATTGTTTTTCTGTTAAATTCATAAATTTCTTAAAACATTCTAATGCTTCAGATTTATGAGCAATCAAATAGACATAACTAAAGCGTGTAAAATCATCTATGAATGTGATGAAATAAGATGCTCCATGCCTTGCCCTGACATTCATTGGACCATAGATATCTGAATGGATTAATTGCAATGGAAATTCTGCTCTAGTCCCTTTTCTAAATGGTTTTCTCGCAGTTTTTCCAGCCAAGCAATATTCACAGGTTGACAATTCTACCTTCTTAATATTTCCCAGAAAGCCTTCTTAGGCTAATCTGTTCATTCTTTGCTGGCCAATGTGGCCAAGTCTAGCATGCCACATAGTTACATCACTATCATCACTAACATATGAAGTAACAAACGAAAAACTGGAATTGTGATTAAAACATTCAACATTTAATACAATAAAACCATCCAGAAAATAACCAGAACCATAGTGTATTCTACCTAAGTACAAATCAACACCGAATTTATGGAAGTTCAAATTGAAACCTAAATTAACCAAAACCAATACAGAAACTAAATTTCGATGAATTTCTGGAGCAAACAATACATCTTGTAGTAGTAAAGTTTTTCCACCATGCATGACTAACTTGCATGTTCCTATTCCTTTGACTTCAACCCGTGAGTTGTTGCCAACATATATCCACTTCACCCCAGGTGAAATTCGTCGAAATTCCACGAAGGCATCTCTATCCTTCGTTACATGGTCTGTGGCTCCTGAGTCGACAGTCCACAAAGGATTAGATTCAGTTAGAAAGATTGAACTTGAAACACATATTTCATTTAAATATGCATGAAAGGTTTTCATCTTTTTAGGCTAAGTGTAGTCATGAGCAAAATGACATTTCTTACCACAGTTAAAACATTTAACCTTTGCCATGTTTTTTCTTTTTGGTAGGACAATTTCCTTTCCCATGTTGATTAGTTTTTTGTTTCTTTTTCTGACTTGGGAGAATTTTGTTCTTTTCTGAACTGGAACCCACCACCATGAAATTTTATTTTCTTCTTGAAACCCTCAGGTTTGCTAGTTTCTGTCATATACACTTCAGTATTTGACTTAGAGGCCGCGAGTCGGTCGTTTTCTAATTCAAGGTGACATTTAGCATCATCAAAGGTTTTGATGCTCTCATTGTGGGTCAAATGCATCTTCATATGCTCCCAGCTATTTGGAAGAAAATGAATGACCGCTTGGACTTTCTGTTCATCTGTAAGAACATGTCCAGCATCTGCCAGTTCAGTAATCATGTTTGACATTTGCCTCAAGTGTTTTGACATAGTAAACTCAGGGCATTTCTTGTATGTGTCAAACTTGATTGTTAGTGACCTGAGTTTGGTTATTGATGTACTACCAAACTTTTCAGCTAGTGTGGACCACATGTCCTTAGCCATGCCATATTTCCTGAACTATTTCATAAGGTCATTATCCATACTGCTTAGTGTTGGTTTCTATTATATGTCCCAAGAAAGATTAAGCATGTAAAATACTACAAAGAATATATATTTAAACATGAAGTATGGCGGAATCATACTTACAATGCCTTGTGATGAAGAAGATGATCAAATGGTAGAAGCTCCAAGTGATGGATGGTTCGGCCAAGAAGAGGAAGAAGACTCCAAGCTCCAAGCTCTTGTATTCCAAGCTCTTTGATGGTTTCCCTATCACCTCTTTTGATCCCTTGCTTGTGCTAGCAAAATGGAGAAATGGAAGATCAAATCTTCCTTGCCCTTGTCAATGGAGTTCTCGGCATTTGAGAGAGAAGAGAGAATTTTTGGTGTAAAGTCTTGAATTAATTAATCTTTGTCTAACAAAAATCAATTTATATTTATGTTATAATTTATTAAATTAATAATAAATCTATGACATAAACCATGCAATGGCTTAGAGTGTCAAACACTCAAACTCCATGCAAAACCTTTGAGAAAATGACCAAGCACTATTCTACAACTACCCAATTACATAATACAATAAGAGAAACCTCATTTACATTGAGGGGAATTAGGTGAGAAGAGAATACAAAGAGATAAAGAGATAAGGCTGGACACGCAGGTCCAATTAATAAATTCCAAATTTACAATAATTTCTAAAATTACCCTTTCCCTTCTAATATCCATCCGATATACACTATTCATTCATCACATACATATATATTCAAACAAGACATGCTTTTACAACCAATCTAATCCAATTAATTAGTCTTTGTTAATGTGATCATCCAATGTTCAAACAACGGTTTGATTTTATGCGAGTCCAACTCGATTG